>CM062817.1:1601167797-1601267797 GCA_031772625.1 Pinus tabuliformis
TTGCCAGAATCAACCTCTAGCACATTCAGCTATTTCAGTCGTACGCTTTGGTGAGCCTGCGAGAATCTTTTGGTAATTTAGCGAATCTCCAGTACATCCAGCTATGCTGTACATTTCTAGCTGCATAGAGTTGGAGGAGTTGTTGAGAGTTGAAACATTGGTATCTCTGAGCATACTGGATGCAATTAGATGTGTGAAGTTGAAGGGCATAAGGGGATTGGGGAAGCTAACAAAGTTTCAGCACCTACTAGTTGGAGGGTGTTCAGAGTTACAAGAGTTGGGAGGCATCCACCATTGTGTGTCGTTGTGGAGGCTTGATGTCAAAGAATGTCTCAAACTACGTTGGAGTGAGGGAGTAGTGGAGCTGTTGCGCCAAAGAAATGGGTTTTGCTTAGAGGGCGTTTAATTAAGAGATTATTTAGTAGAGCGTTGTCTCTCATATTGGTATTGTCGCTTTTATGACATAAAATGTGAAAACATGTTAATGGTTTGAAGTATTAATGGAAGTGTAACTAAGTAAGAAAAGTATAATTGCAAGGTAGTTAATTGAAACATATCCTCAAATAGAATGAAACACAAAAAGCAAACATTCGAATGAGAAGTAGAGAAAAATAAAAAGGGAAAACAGCTTCGTAAATAACCAAAAAAATGTTGCCTTACTAATTGGTAATTATCAGGCTGCGCAAAATATATTTTATATAATCGATGCATAGTATTACCAATTAATATATATATTCATGACCTTCGCGATATATATATTATATATATATATATATATATATATATATATATATATATATATATAGTAATACTCTGCGTCAAATTGCACTATATTATATATGTGTGTGTGTGTGTATATATGACCTCCGCTATGCTGTGTGTTTGTTTGTTAGAAAATATTTATGTGAATCGCATGTTAAGCTTCGTCCGTTTTCACTTGATTGAAGCTTTACTTAATAATTAAAATGCACATCGGGAAATTTGGTGTGCGTGGAAGTTAATTAATTTCATATCGGTTATTTAATTTCATATTTCAACTTTTGTCTGAGCATATCGATTGTCAATATCAACGAAGCGAGCACCTAGCAATCTGGAAAGAGGTATCTTGAAATAGATAGAAATGTTGTGCTCCCCGTTAATGGCGGTGTTGATCCAATGCTCTTGTGTGTTTAGCGATGTGTCTGTTTACTAACACCTGCGGGTTTTGGTGTAACGACAATCGTGACTCCAACAAGTGGTATCAAAGTGAGTTGATTTTTTGAGTCTGGAGTACGGGAGTGTTGTCCAGAGGCTGCGCGCTAGGGAGAAAAAGCGTGGAAGCATGAAGAGGAGCCCTGAAGAGCCAGACCTACTGACAGCGTGGAGCGTTTTCCGTGTTGTTGCATGATGCCAGAGCAGCGCTGTCCGTGCTACCAGAGCACCACTGAAAGAAACTCCTGCTGCAGTTGTGAAGGGTTATCTACATGTGTGAAGGGCGTGAGTGCAAGTGTGAACTGCGTGGATAGGCGTTGTGCGTTGTCCGTGTTGTTGCGTGCTACTAGAGCACCACTGAAAAAAAAACTCCTGCCGCAGTTGTGAAGGGTTATCTACGTGTGTGAAGGGTGAATGCAAATGCTGTTGTCCAAGCGTTCTGCGTGCAATTCATTGTCATACGTTGAACGGCCTGCGTGAAGGAGAGGAGGAGACCTCTCTGCGTCTAAAATCAAGCAACCAAACCCACGCTGTTGTCCAAGAGTTCTTGCGTGCCAGAGCCATTGAAGGCAGGCAGAGTCACCTGAAGAGGAACCTGCGTGGAGAGGCGCGAGGTTCTGCAGCGTGTTTGTTGGGGAAGGCTAAATCAAGTTGCTGTTTTCCAGAATTGCTGTTGAACCCGGGTATTTATCAAAGTTTCCAGAACTTTTTTATTTTCAACAGAAATCTTTTTTGAAACAAAAACAACAGATTGAAATCAAATCAAGTTTTTTTTAAGGGGTGGATTTTATACAAATATTGGAGGAAAGAACTTCAAGAAAATAAAATCTTTGTTTGTTTTCACAAAAACAAAGGGTTTGAAATAAAAGAAAGGGTTTCTTTGTTTGTTTTCACAAAAAAAACAAACAAAGGGGTTTGCAAGAAAGAAAGGGTTTGCAAATAAAATTTATTTATTTTTTTGCTGGAAGATTATTTTTTGGAAAAAAATTTAAACCCTAGTTGAAAGATTGAAACCCTAGGAGAAGAAAAAAATGGCCAAGATGTTGAATGCGAAATTCGAGGTGGAGAAATTCACCAGAAAGAGCAATTTTGCTCTTTGGAAACTGAAGGTTAGGGATCTGCTTGTGCAACAAGGGTTGCACAAGGCATTGGATGGGGCAACTAAGAAACCTGCAACCATGACTGATTTGGACTGGGAGGACTTGGATGCCCGAGCTCTCAGTACCATCAGGTTATGCCTGGCGGATGAGGTTCTCTTCAACATTGTTGAAGAGAGTACAACTTCAGGTTTATGGGAAAAACTGGAAAAACTCTATATGAAAAAGTCATTAACCAATAGAATTTATCTGAAAAGACAACTGTACAGTCTTCGAATGAAAGAGGGTTCAAAAGTTGCAGAACATTTGAATGTTTTTAATACACTTATATGTCAATTAACAGATATGGAAGTTAAAATTCAAGAAGAAGATAAAGCCATAACCTTGCTGTGTTCTCTGCCCGAATCATGGGATCACTTCGTAAATTTAATCAGCTTGAGCACTGCTGAATATTTGAAGTTTGAATCAGTCATGGGAGCTCTCTTGTCTGAAGAAGTACAAAGGAAATCCAGTACTGAAACAGCTGCATCAGAAGCCATGGTAGCTAGAGGACGCTCAAAGGAAAGAGGAGAAAAACCAAGGGGGTCTTCCAGATCTAAATTGAAGGGAAATAAGTGTAAGGCAAAATGTTGGCACTGCAATAAAATTGGACACTTGAAGAAAGACTATTGGAAACGAAAAGAATCCGATAACCCAAAGAAGGAAGCGAATCAGGTCGATTCAGGTATGATAGACAAAGTTTTATCTGCTGAAGAATTATGTATGATAGATGAAACTTCACCTGAATGTAATGTCTCTCAGGGTTTAGAAAGCTGGCAGTTAGACTTTGGTGCTTCTCATCACATGTGTCCACATAGGAATTGGTTTACTTTGTATGAAAATGTAAATGGTAGTTCTGTATTTATGGGTAATAATGTGTCATGTCAGAATTTTGGGATGGGGAATATCAGGATTAAGATATATGATAACACAGTTAGAACATTAACTAGTGTTAGACATGTACCTGATTTGAAGAAAAATTTGATTTCTTTGGGAGTGTTGGATTCAGATGGTTATAAGTTTACAGGTCAGGATGGCGTCTTTAAAGTCTTTAAAGGAGCCCTAGTGGTTATGAAAGAAGAAAAGGTCGGAAATCTTTACAGGTTAAAAGGAAGTACTCAGGTCAGTGAAGCAGTGGTTGCGTCAGAAAAGGAAGAAGCAAGTACTCGTCTATGGCATCAACGATTAGGTCATATGAGCGAGAAAGGTCTTCAGATACTGATGAAACGTAAATCTCTTCCCGATCTGAAATCCTTGAAGTTAGATTTCTGTAAACATTGTGTGTATGGAAAACAGTGTAAACAAAGATTTAAAGTTGGAAATCATAATAGTAAAGATATTTTAGACTATATTCATTCTGATCTGTGGGGACCATCCCCTATTGTATCATATGGAGGTGCTCTATATTTTTTAACTTTTATTGATGATTTCTCCCGTAAAGTTAGGGTCTTTATGCTAAAAAAGGAAGCTGATGTATTCAATGTCTTTAAACAATTTTAAGCGACGGTAGAGAAAAGAACAGGAAAATCTATTAAATGTTTAAGAGCTGACAATGGTGGTGAGTTCACTTCAATTGAATTTGAACAATACTGTAAGGATGAGGGAACTATTAGACACAAAACTGTTTTTTATACTCCTCAGCAAAATTGTGTTGTTGAGTGTATGAATCGGACTCTTATGGAAAGATCCAGAAGCATGATCAACAATGCTAACTTGCAAAAGGAGTTGTTGGCAGAAGTAGTATCTATTGCTTGTTATTTAGTTAACAGATCACCTTCACTAGCATTTCATTGTAAAATTCCTCAAGAAGTTTGGACAAGTCAGTCTTGTGATTATTCACATTTGAGGATATTTGGCTGTGATGCTTATTCTTTTATTCCTAAAAATCAGCGTTCAAACTTAGATCCAAAATCGAAATGTATGTCTTTGTTGGGTATGACCATGCAGTGAAAGGATACAGGTTGTGGGATCCTACATTGCGGAAGATAGTCATTAGTAGAGATGTAACATTTGATGAATCTTCTCTTTTAAAATCAAATGTTGAAAGAATTGAACAGGAACAGGTATCGCCAAATCAATGAGTTCAGTTGGAGGCTAGACCTTTCGGTGACAGTCAAAAGGAAGGAGAGACTTCTGGAGAAAAAGGTGTTGAAGACACAAAGGAAGCTGTTGAAGCTTCTGAACCAGTTCAGCAACCAGTCACTCTAAAAAGGTCTACAAGGGAAAGGAAAACTCCCAAAAGGTATGAAGATTCTGCTTCATCTTTTGCTTTGATTACTGAAGATGGGGAACCTTCTTGTTATCACGAAGCAATAGATGATACAGATAGCGAAAAATGGAAAACGACTATGGAAGAAGAAATGGATTCCTTAGCCAAGAACAATACCTGGGATCTTGTAGAGCTTCCTGAAGGAGAAGTGTTGTTGGATGCAAGTGGGTCTTCAAACTGAAATAGAAAGTTGATGGAAGTATCGAAAGGTATAAGGCGAGATTGGTAGCAAAAGGATATTCTGAGGTTGAAAGTATAGACTTTCATGAGATTTTTTCTCCAGTTGTAAAACTTGTTTCTATTCGTATTGTGTTGGCACTAATTGCGTTACTTAATCTTGAGTTAGAACAATTAGATGTTAAAAAAAAAATTCTACATGGTGATTTGAATGAAGAGATATATATGGAACAGCCATAAGGTTTTGTACAAGGTCGCAATAGAAGATTAGTTTGCAAGCTCAAGAAATCATTGTATGGTCTGAGGCAATCTCCCAGACAATGATACAAGAAGTTTGATTCCTTCATGGTGAGCCATAACTTTATAAGAAGTGAGTATGATCATTGTGTATACTTCACAAGTTTCAATGGCATATTCATTATCTTAGCTTTGTATGTTGACAATATGCTTATTACAAGCAAAATCATGGAAGAGATCAACAGGTTAAAGGCTCAACTCTCTAGGACATTTGATATGAAGGATCTTGGAGCAGCAAAACATATCTTGGGTGTGGAGATACACAGAGACAGGAAAAGTGGTAAGATTTGGTTATCACAGCAGAAGTATGTGGAGAAAGTACTTGAAAAGTTCTGTATGAACAATGTGAACCCTGTTAATGTTCCACTAGCTTCCCATTTTAAGCTTCTTCGGTTTTGAGTCCTATAACTGATGAAGAAAAGCAGTATATGTCTCATGTACCATATGCAAATGCTGGTATCTACAAGACCTGACATTTCACATGTAGTTGGAGTTGTCAGCAGGTTCATGGAAAATCCAGGTGAAGAACATTGGCGAGCGGTGAAATGGGTGCTTCGATATCTAAGAGGCACAAGTGACCATTGCATCATCTTTAGTGGTAGTGAAGGATCAGTCTACAGATATGTAGATGCTGATTATGCAGGTGATTTGGACAAAAGAAGATCTACTACAGGTTATGTCTTTACTCTTGCAAGTGGAGCAATTAGTTGGATGTCAAAGATTCAAGAAACAATTGCATTGTCCATTACCGAAGTAGAATATATAGTTGCTTTAGATGCCAGTAAAGAAGCAATCTGGTTAAAGGGTTTGCTTGATGAGATTGGAAGGACACAGGAGAAAGTGAATGTACTTTGTGACAGTCAAAGTGCTATTCACTTGGCTACAAATCCTGCTTATCACAGCAGAACCAAGCACATTGATGTAAGGTATCATTTTCTGAGACATGTGATCGATGGCGGAAAAGTAGCTCTTCAAAAGGTCCATACGCAAGAGAATTGTGCAAACATATTCACAAAGCCAGTTACAGTAGAGAAGCTGCGATGGTGTTTAGCTTCTCTTGGCTTGCAGAAAAGATGATGAATGGGCATGGGAAAGGGATTAGGAAAATTGTTGTCAAGGTGGAGTTTGTTGGAAGTTTGACAATGAATTATGTAAATATGAGTAATAATTGTATTAGTTACTACTAGTTAGTTTTATACCGGAACAACAGTTATGTAACGGAGGAGGCTTGTATAAAACTAGTGAATGCCCGAGTAATGTAAGTGTGGAGAATCATTGTTGAATTAATAGAGATTCCAATCCCTTGCTCCATGGATGTTTCCTTGACACCTTGTCAAGGTTTTACCACGTAAATCCTGTGTTTTCATTTGTGTGTTTGGTTTCAGTTTTCAAGTCAGTTATGAATCTTTCTTGGTCTATGTGTAACTAAATCTTTGTTTCTTTCGTCAGTTCCCCAATTATCACAACAAGTGGTATCAGAGCCAAAGGTCTTTAGTTCGAAACACACCTAGCTTGCATTGAGGGGGGAGATTGTTGCGCTCCCTGTTAATGGCAATGTTGATCCAATGCTCTCGTGTGTTTAGCGATGTGTATGTTTACTAACATCTGCGGGTTTTGGTGTAACGACAATCGTGACTCCAACAAGAAAGAGTATGACACAAACAAACATGTGAAATTAAGAAGTTATGTGGACGCTCTGATAATCGTCAAGCGTTACCTTACGATCAAAGGAATAGAAATTGCAGCTTCGTCCTCCTTCCGGTTAGAGTAAAAGCTAATGCTGATGAATAACATGTGTGGCTGTGGCTATATATACCGATACAGCTTGAGCTAGTTATACACAGTGGTTGGAGAGAGAAAAAGACCATCTTCCAGATATAGCTTGCTAGTTATACACATATTTGCGAAGAAGCAGAAGGAAGTTAGTATTTTTATTCGGATACTAGTACTAAATTCAGCAGCCCGGGCGATTCACAATACTCATGGGGATAACCACGTTGTTGAAGAGCCACTGCAACATTTCCATTTCCATTTTCGTTCTCATTATGATGACGGCAATGTCATCGGTGAATGCTGCAGACATGAACGGTACTGCCGCGTTTATCGATGGCTTTTTGGTTCCACACAATCAAGCAAGAAATGCGGTGGGAGTTGGTCTTCATCAATGGGATCGCAAACTTGCAAATTATGCGCGCAATTATGCAAGACATATTGTGGGGAAGCGGCCATGGTTGGACCCCTTCGCAAACAGTGGTTGTGTGGATAGACGAGAAAAAATGGTTTGACTATGCCAAGAATATTTGCACTGGACCTGATTGCATTCACTACACTCAGGTTGTATGAAGAACCACCGCCAATGTTGGTTGCACCAAGATTATATGCAATTTAGGCGATACTTTCATAACCTGCAATTATGATCCACCAGGGAACTACGTAGCAGCCAGGCCTTACTGAAATTTACACGCGCAAGCATATATTTAAATATGAACACCAACCATTCAATATTCTTCCTGCTATTGGTTCATGTGCCTACAGAAGATATTGTATTCTTTCAATATGGATATTTTTTGCACTTGTAATAAGTACAACAATTTGTTGCATGGGTTTTTTTTTTGTAAAACACAGTTACAATCAATATAATTTCTCTAAGATACGGTGGCAATTAATATAATTGTCATACGTAATCGTGACAGCTAAGATATTCAACTTAAAACTTGATTAAGAAAACTTTAGATACGGTGGCAATTAATATAATTGCTATACGTAATCGTGATAGCTAAGTTATTCAACTTAAAACTTGATTAAGGAAACTTTAACTATGAATTCAAGGTCAAAAGCCACACATCAACCCCACAAAGTAAAAAAATTCTCAACCCAAATTTTGAGAAATCTAATAAAAACAATTGTTGTATGTTGATATATTCACTATTAGTAAAGACCTAATGCACAAGTTTGTTGGAGCAGGGTTGGTTGCAAAATATTCTCCGAATCAAATTAAACATATGTAGTTCCAAAGAAAAAACCACTTAGTAAGTCTAGATCAAAAAATTATTGGCTACTATAGCCTCCCTGCGAAGAAGGTAGGAACCTATTTTTAAATGGATATTATGCAGGTATGACGCAAAAGGGTTTAAGGGTAAGACTTCAACATTTGGAAACACAAATAAAATGTGGTGGAAAATATAACAATCCTCTCAACTAATCTTCCAACTGTACATATCAATCATGTATGAGTCTCGACCAGGTATCCACCTAGTGATTACCTTACCAATCCCATCAGTGTCGCCCAATGGAAAGCATATCATTGACCACTGAGCTTGAAGAATGGTTAATATAGGGAACTATTGCATTTTCCCAGTGATTTTGATTTTTGCTCAACTCGCTCTTTAAGTGGAGCTCATAATGTGTTAATGGCATCATTGTTACTGCACTAATGGGCATACTTGAAGAATTAGCACTCAAAATAACTTCGATTTCTACAATTTCATACTTGAAATAGAGTATAATTAAGTGCATGCATACAAACACAAGGCATAGAATATGTATGACTTTGCACTTCCCATATTTTTCTAGATTTTTCAAATCTAGGGAGGTTTTTTAAATAACATCCTTTGAATTTGTGTATTGATATAACTATGCGGATTTGAATTTTTGCATCTCTAAATCTTTAGTGTTCATTTGCACCATACGAGGGCTTAGTGAAAATGAGACTACATTAAACAAATCAATTGTAGATGCATAATAGAAATTAAAGTAAACGCTCCAGGGAAGATAAATTCAGTAGTTGGTAAAGAATTAACGGATACAATTATATGGTGAAATTAAGCATTATGCATCATCTACGTCAACGATAAATCTTTGCTTGTATTTTATTTATTAAAAAAAAAATCTTTCGATTTTGTATCAATTTAGTATTGTAATGCTTTTCAAATTTTTATTCCTTAATAGTAGAGGAATATTTGTACAAGTTGCAAGGTTTTATATCACTTTAAATTTAATGTGAAAATTTGCGAAATTTAGCCTGAAAAAATATTCGAAATTTAATAATATTCATTCAAAAAATGTAGAACATTTTTTGGTTATGTGTTTATGTGTAAATATGTAATTCCTTGCTAATTGAGTGAATAGTTCATGTTTTAAATTTCTTCTTCCTTTGCGTTCATATATGTAGAAACCTCAATTCAATTGTGAACAACTTGGAAATCATGTTCAACCATTTCCTCCTATCACACTAAAACCTATCACACATAATTTGTTGGATTCTTAATCAATTTTCTTCTAAATGATTATAGCTTGTAAAATATTAAGACATTCAATACTTTGAAGATTTAAATTTGAAAATCTAATCTAAAGAATTCATATTTTCTATTTAACGACCTCTTTTCACGCAATGCAAGTTAGAAAATTCAATTCAAAAACTTTTCGAATTCAATCTAACTAAAATAGATTAAATTCCCCCTTTAAATAGTAATGATGTCCAATCATTTTAATTTAAAGAGTAAACTTATAACTAAAACTTTGGTGAGAATAATCAATTTTTAGTAGATTAATTTGTTTGAAGTAAAAAACATTGTCAAACTTAAATAGATTGGATTGCCCCTCCAAATAGTAATGATCTCCAACCCATTTTAATTTAAAGAATAAACTTAAATTCCCCCTTTATATAGTAATGATCTCCCATCATTTTAATTTAAAGAGTAAACTTATAACTAAAACTTTGGTGAGAATAATCATTTTAGTATATTAATTTGTTTGAAGTAAAAAACATTATCCAACTTAAATAGATTGGATTCCCCCTCCAAATAGGAATGATCTCCAACCCATTTTAATTTAAAGAACAAACTTTTAATTAAAACTTTAGTGAGAATAATCCATTTTTGGTATACTCATTTTTATTTTTTTCCATTTTAACCATTTCACAAGTAGATGTACTTTACTTATTAATTAATAATATATTCTATAAGTGATAAAAAAATTATTAGCATAGTCTAAAGAACTCACAAATTAGCTTGGAAAATAATGGAAAGTTCGGCAAGATTATGATAAAATCGAGGAGAAATTTTTGAAAATCTAGGTTACTGGATTTTGGGCACCCATGGGTTTTTAATGGTGTTGAACCCATTTCCACCATCAAAAAATGATTCAAGCACTCTAGTATTTTGATTTTTTGAAAAAAATTTTACAAGATTCACCCAAAAAATATCGTCTAAATTATTTTTGGTGTTAAAAAAACAGCGTCGTTTGGTAAACCTAAACCTAAAACTTATTGATACAAATTGGTTTAATCCAATGATGAGATGATAATCATATTAGTTTTAATATTAAACATTAAAAACTAAAAGTAAACGAGTTACAAATACAAGTTGGTTTCATCCCATGATGAGATGATAATCATAGTAATTTAATATTGAAAATAAAAGATAATAAACAAGTTACATAAAGAAAGAAATGTAAAAGTTAAAAGATAAATAAAAGGTGTGGGGCACCCCTGCTTGCTATCGTTGACATTCGTTTTTCACAACATTTATTAGCATTGTCATTTAATCCGTGGCACCAATGGTGGTCACACTTGGATTTATGAGTATTCTCATTTAATCACTTTGACTTTGTCAAAATGTGTGGCACCCAATGCTTGTGACGCTTGGATTTATTTATTAGCATTATCATTTAATCACCTTGTGGCACCCCATGCTGGTCACGCTTGGATTTAGCTTTGGGATTGGAGTTCCCAAGATTCTTGCTTAATTCCATGTCGATATTATATGGTTTTTTTTCGTTGTTTTCACTGAACACGTGATATTTTAATTTTGATGTAGATTTAATAATCATATTGATGAGTGTTTAGGAAAGAAATCTATATTATTATTATTATTAATAATAAAATTTTGAAAAGTCAATTATAGCTATATTAAATATATTATAAATTTTCCTATTGAATTTGTTTAGATATTTATGTTTTTAATATAAAACACTACCATGTAATTAATCATTTTTTTAATTTTTAAATAAAACATATATAATTAATTATTTTATTTTATTTCTATTTATAGCGCTGAGATGTGATTTGAGAGACTAGTTATTATTATAATTTTTTAAAATAAATTAAAATATATGATTTTTTTTTATGACATTATGATGGAATTAATCAATTTATAGTATTTTTTATTTTCAAAGGGAAAATTAACATATAGGTGTGAAATATTTTGGGGTATTTTTCAAGAGGTGTAGTCTAATTTATAGACGAAATGACTTTTTTCACGATATTTTTTTCTGGTTGATTTTAACAAAAATAGGACAAACATTTTTAGAAACTTGAATTTAAGTTATTTAATTTGTAGAATTTGATTGCCGCAAGTGGTTTTTCAAGGTGCTGAATCCATTTATGACTTCAAAAATGCATTTTAAACAACAAACCTTACTTGAAATTATATGAAAAAAACTTGTTATCAAACCTCCCACCAAATCATTAAACCACACTCTCAAAACTGACCCTTCAAAATTTTGTGCTCGTCAAAGTTCAACCATATTTACCTAAAAAATTAGTAAATTCGCCCATTCAGTTCGGTACGCCTGATATTTCAGTGAATTTGAGTTCAGTACCGAATCGGCCTGCGCTAAATATTCTGTATTAAAAACAA
The DNA here is from genome assembly GCA_031772625.1 of Pinus tabuliformis. Classification (NCBI taxonomy): domain Eukaryota; kingdom Viridiplantae; phylum Streptophyta; class Pinopsida; order Pinales; family Pinaceae; genus Pinus; species Pinus tabuliformis. The sequence continues at coordinate 1,601,179,506 of CM062817.1, forward strand.
TTAAAAAACAAATATTCTATGTAAAAAAAATGTTATAAAATAGCTAACTGTATATAAAAAAGTTTGCAATTGTGAAGGGTATCTTAAGTAAATATGCATGCTAAATTTTATATACAAAATAAAAAGTTGCATGTTAAAAAATTGCGGTTACAAATCCTATGGCAAATAAATTTGCTTGTTAAATTTCACATAGAAGAAATTGCATGCTAAAAATTTATTGTTACCAACCTGTTAAATTTCATATATAAAACAATAATCTGTATGTTAAAATTCAGAATCATCTCCATTTCTATTTTTCCAATCGACAATGGCTGCATCCTCCTCCACCGCTGCTACATCCAACTTGAACTACGATGTCTTCCTAAGTCATCGTGGTGTGGATGCAAAGAAAACTTTTGCCAGCTATCTGTATCTGCGTCTTTCTTCATCTGGATTGAAAGTGTTTCTGGATCTGCCTGAATTACAACGGGGAGACTATTTCGCTCCTCAGATTGTACATGCTATTCAATCGGCCTCTGTACATGTGGCCATTTTATCTCCCGGATATGCTGACTCAGAGTGGTGTCTAAATGAACTCATCATGATGTTGGACTCAAAAGACCCCATAATTCCAGTGTTCTACCATGTTCTACCAGGTGAGGTTCGGTGGACGCTGGGCAGGTATGGTAAAGCCCTAGATAACCTCGCAAAGAAGACTACGCATGACCCTCAAACTCATAAAGAGAAGTCACGGTACGGCCCCAGCACGATTGAGAATTGGAGAATGGCTCTTTATCGTGTCTCAACAATAAGCGGTTTCGAGCTCCAAGCGTTTAACGGGTGATAACTCAAACTCTTCTTTGGCGATTGCATTATTTTTGTTATTTTATGTTGCATGATATTTGGATAGACTTCCTTTTCTCATTGGTTCTATTTATTTTCTCGTGAATTACAGAGATGAGGGGTTGCTGTTAGAGAAAGTAGTTGAACTGGTGCTAACAAAGATGAGAAAACCAGCACTGGAGGTTGCTAAATATCCAATAGGTTTGGATGATAAAGTAACTGATTTAGAAAATACTGTCCTATGGCAGCTACAGCAAAGCGGGAAACCTCAGATTTTGGGGATCGTGGGGTTAGGTGGTGTAGGAAAGACCACCTTAGCAAAAGAAATTTTCAATAGGAAAAATCCAGATTATAGTAAATCCTGTTTTTTAGATGATGTTAGATATAATACACATAAGGGCACTTTAAATTCGTTGCAGTGTAAACTTCTTCAGAGCTTGACAGGATTGTATTATCCAATAAAAAGCGTTGCTGAAGGTATAGGGATGCTCCGGATGCATCTCTCATGTTCTAAAACCTTGGTAGTTTTAGATGATGTGGATCATGTTGATCAGGTACATGCACTTTTGCCAACTGGAACTATTCCCCACTCCCATAGCTTAATATTGATTACATCTAGGAACAAAGATGTTCTCATAAGCTCAAGAGTCGAAGAGTCGTCAATATATAACCTAGCAGGGCTTAAGAGACAACACTCCTTGGAGCTCTTTTGCTCCCATGCCTTCAGCCAACCCTATCCACTCTCGGGATTTGAATGTCTGGTCCAGGAATTCGTACAAGCTTGTAATGGATATCCATTATCTTTGACAGTAATTGGGGCACTTCTTTATGGAAAGGAAGAATCCGACTGGAAAGACGAATTGCGGAGTCTTCCGCGAACACTTCCTCATGACGTAAGGCTGAGCCTTAAAAGAAGTTATGATTCACTCAATACAGAAGAACAGAATATATTTTTAGATATTGCATGTTTTTTGCAAGGACACAACAAGGATAAGGCTATTAGAATATGGAACTGGTCAGGCTGGGAAGGTAGGAGAGGATTTAAAAAATTACGGAACATGTGTCTTGCAGAAGTGGACAGTAAAAATGATATACAAATGCATGACCACCTCAGAGATATGGGGAGAGATCTTGCTGAAAATCCAGGGTTGCCCTGTCCTCTTTGGCGTTGGACAGAGAACACCATCGATGATTTGTTGCAACAACCGGTAAGAGATAATTCTTCAATCATTTTCTATTTTTTTTTAGTTCTTACATCATTTTACAAGAAATAATGGATAATTAATCTATGTTTCGAGAATGGACAGGCAAAAATCGTGAGGGGGATTAGAATGGTTCTCGGTGAGTACAACGACAATACGATTCATTGGACGGCATCCATATGAGGAGGTTGCAACTTCTAGACACTGAAGATGTTCTGGTGGACCGCATTTTGACAAGGGTTCTCTCTCCAAATCTCATATGGCTGCGCTCGAACAACTGTCCCTACCCTTCCCTGCCTTCCTCGATTTCAATGAACAATTTGAGCGTTCTAGAAGTTGAAGGGATGGAATTGAGAACACTGTGGGAAAATGATTCACAGGTAAGATAGGATTCGTTGAATTATAGTGTTTATTATTGTTAATGTACCACACGTCTGTAACACGTTCCAAGAGCTCCTTTTAATGATAAATCCATTTATGTTTTTCTTTTTCTTACCCGTGAAAACACGTGAACATTTTTAGGTACCTTTCCAGTTGCGGGAGCTAAAGATTGAGGTCCTTTGTCATTCATTCCAAAGTCTATAGGGATGTTGAACTACCTAAAATCCTTGGTGTTGAACTACCTAAAATCCTTGGTGTTAGGGGGTTGCTCACAAATGAAGTCACTGCCGGACAGCTTTGGTAATTTAACCAAGCTCCAGCACATCCAGCTGTCGCAGTGCTCCGCTTTGGAGAGGTTGCCAGAATCTTTTGGAAATTTAATCAACCTCCAGCACATTCAGCTATCTCAGTGCTACGCTTTGGTGAGCCTGCCAGAATCTTTTGGTAATTTAGCGAACCTCCAGCACATCCAGCTGTATAAGTGCTCGGCTTTGGAGAGTCTGCCAGCAACTTTGGGTAACTTAACCTACCTCCACCACGTCCAGCTGTCTAAGTGCTACGCTTTGTTGTGTCTGCCAGATTCATTTTGTCGATTATTTAACCTCCACTATCTTCATTTGGAGGATTGCATTAATTTAGCCCTGTCAAGCCAAACACTAAGGTATATAACGATGCTTCAGTGCATAAATCTGTCTGGCTGTCCGAAAATTGAATTACTCCCGGAGGGAGTGGCACAACAGAGGTATCTTACACAGTTGCGATTGGGAGGTACAAACTTAATAGAATTGCCAGAAGTAATTGGAAATCTACTCTGTTTAGAAGTTCTGGTAGTAGGAAGCCCCTTGCTGGAGACCCTGCCATTTTCACTATGTTACGGGAAATTGAAGGAATTGCACTTCTGTGCATGTCATAGCTTGAGATGTTTGCCGCAATCGCTTGGACAGTTGACTCAGTTGATTGAGTTGACTTTAGAAGATTGTCCGTTGATAAACGAACTTCCATTTATAAAAGGAGCAAGCATACTTCCGCGGCTAAAACGGTTACAGGTTTCTGATACAGGGATATCGGAGATATCATTTGGTGAAGGTGTTTGCGTCAACCTTCGAGCTCTTACCATCACTTGCTGTAATAATTTGGAGGAGGTTGGGACTTTGCCAAATACACTCATAGATTTAAGCTTCAGCAATTGTCATAATTTGAGGGAATTAGATAACATTTATGGTCTTAAAAAACTTCAAATGCTGGACATTTCTGGCTGCACGGAGTTGGAGGAGTTGCTGAGAGTTGAAACATTGGTATCTCTGAGCATACTGGATGCAGTAGATGTGTCAAGTTGAAGGGCATACGGGGATTTGGGCAGCTGACAAAGTTTCAGCACCTACTGGTTGGAGGGTGTTCAGAGTTACAAGAGCTGGGAGGCATCCACCATTGTGTGTCGTTGTGGAGGCTTGATGTCAAAGAATGTCCCAAACTACGGTGGAGCGAGGGAGTAGTGGAGCTGCTGCGCCAAAGAAATGGGTTCCGCTTAGAGGGCGTTTAATTAAGAGATTATTAGTAGAGGGCTGCCTCTCATATTGAGTTTGTCGCTTTTATGACATATAAATGTGAAAACATGTTAATGGTTTGAAGTATCATCCGAAGTGTAACTAAGTAAAAAAGTATAATTGCAAGGTAGTTAATTTTTATTCTATGGTTATGGTTGTTTTTCCAATAAAATTAAAATTTTATTTTATTAGAATATGACAGATATATTGAAAAATTGAAAAATGTTTATTTTTAAAATTCTATTTTATGAGAAGATAACAGATATATTGAAAATTTGAAAAATGTTTATTTTTTCTTTAGCCTGAAATAGAAAACATGTTGTGGTATTATATAAATATTTTGACGAGTTACAATTACCATGTTTTTGGAATTTGAATATTTTTTTCTCATGTAACTCTATCACTTATTTAAACTTGTAAAATTCCATTATTATTTTTGAATGAGAATGATTTAGTTGGGGCCGCAGCTAAGTGCAAATACCAGGCATCAATTGATATCTAGCAAAACAGCTTAGTCGTCTATAAAATAGGTATGGTAATGTTGCTCTTCCTGCGAGGAGGGCTTTTCCATATTTCATGACACAAAAGAAGCTTTGTGGTAGTAACGTTATGTCGTTTATAATTTGTGCGGCTTTGTTTTTGTTACTAAGTGGGGTTGTTACATTTGATGGAGAGGAAACATGCAGAGGAAACGTGCTATCTGGTGAGGGGAAAGGTGAAGGTTTATTCCAACGGATCTTCTGAATACGTTGAATTAGGTGCTAACGATTTGGTAGTTTTACTCAACAGCTTGAGCTGCACATGGGATGTGTCTATAGCTGTTGACAAACATTATAGCAGAAAGTATGAACCTCATCATGCCTTCTGCTTCCTGTTTTGGTTTGACTCTCGGGAATATAACTCTATATTTGTTTGACCCTCTTCTGACAACTCTGAAGAAACTGAAATTTTAAACTTTACACAGTGGCTGTGTCTCACTACTGGAAAAATATATCGAAAATGCTAGTAATGATTTTTCTGGCAAATATGATTGAGTCGATTACATTTATTCGATGTTTGGTATTCATATTAAAAGCAAAATTAACCCTAGCATCATCATATGCAGCGATGATTATATAAGAATACTCCACAGAGATGATGGGCCAAAGTTCGTAAAACATTTGCTAATTCAACCTCTTGGAGTAGCTGATGTAGTTTTGATTTTCCAAATTTCCTGGATTCCTTGGACAGGAATACACCTGTATCCAATAGCATGGAATATAACCTACATTGGGTAGACTCTATGCTTAGGTTTTTTTAAATGGAAAAAAAATGTTTTTATTCATAAATTTTATGAGAAAATTTATATACTTATGATTCTGTTTCTATTAACATATTATACAGAAGTATAGTTTATGATATTATCTTTATTACAGATTCAAAATGTCTCAAAAATATAGTTTATGATACCATTCCTACTACAGATTTAAAATGTTTAGAGATACCAAAATAATTATGTTGTATGAGTTTGTGGAACGTGGGAACGTTGGGAAATTGGGTACCTGTTTCGCGAACGGTTAGAGGTTTCCCCAAAATTAATGGGAAATAGTAATATTATATAATAAAAAAATTAAAATAAAATTGATTATATAAAATATATAATAACCAAAAATTGATTATATAATTTATATAATAATCAAAATTAATATTGACTCAAAATATTCAAATATCAAAATCAATTCTCTGACAATATGCACACACTCATTATCAGTTCTGACATGTTTCTCTAGTTATTCTTATTAGAAAAAACAACTTTAATGTTTAAGTATTGACTGCCACATACAATGTGCACACACTCATTATCATTAGTTCTCTAACATGTTTCTCTAATTATTCTTACAATAAAAAACAACTCTAATGTTTAAGCATTGACTGCCACATACAATATGCATACACAATCTTTTGCAATATATATAAACAACAAAAGAAATACTCATCGGCTTCAACAAAAGAAATATTCGTCAGTGTGATATCGCCCTTGGCTCAAGGTGCCACATGCTTCCTTAACCCATCAAGAGATTGCTCCAGTTTCTCAATTAAGGATATCAGTGTTAAAGATGTCCTTGGTCTTTCTTCCTGCGAAGGTTTCAACATAGGCTCATGTTTTGGCTCATATTTTGTGGGCAGTTCAGCATATTTCTCTACAAATTTTGTATTCCCTAACCCTAATGAAAGCGGGAACTCCAAAAAAAATAGTCTTGAAAGCTCCCGAAACTTTCCTAAACTCCCATTGAAGCTCCCACTAAAAAGGTAATGTTCCCATAAAGTTCCAAAACTCCTATTTAAGCTCCCACTGAAAAGATAACGTTCCCATACAATTTCAAATCTCCCAAAAACACCGAAACCATTAAAACAAATTTCCCACCGCTAGAAAGCAGTTCACCTCTAACAAAACAAAATACAAATTAAAACAATTCAAACATTACATTAACCTACAGATAAAAAGGAAGTCTATATTTCGTTTACCATAATTTCTCATAAACGTGTATTTTTAAGTTTATTTTTTGAATTCATTGGACAGAATTACACCCATATCCAATAGTATTTCGTTCACTGTAATTTTTCTTCCTCAACTCCTATTTAATTTCTTCTTACTAATTGCTTAAGCATCCAATTTCATTTTATAACAGATAATTATAAAAAGGCAACCATACAAAGGATCAATGAGCCATATTCTTGTGCATAAATGAAGTAGAAAAACAATGAAGCTACAATGTACAATGAGAAATCTTCTTCTTTTTTTTCCCACTGGAAAAATCGTAATCTTTCATTAAATTTGAAAAATTACATGTTGTAGATGCTATTAGCATATGCTGTATCCTTCTTGCCACTAAAGTGGCACTGTCAAAAAATTTCAGTTTGTCAAAAACTTTGTGCTACTTTGAGCTTTCATCACCACGCAAGGTGTTCAGTCATTCTTCTGCTAAGGAGAAAAAAAATTATATAAAAGAGTCTATTTATATGGCTGTCATCTATGGTAGATTCCACATATGCCACGTAAGGCAATGTCTTTGCTGAAAGTATCTACTTAAATACACTTAAATATAAAGCCTGTAAAATATATACAGAGTTTGCCAAGCATGTACATAAAAAATTTACAAAAAAAGGTAGTAATCAAGGGCCCTCTGCCTTGTGGTAGATTTGATCAATATAAGGCCGGTGGTAGTAGCGATATTCACTTAGACCTCGCTGTTCCTGGATCATCCACTCTCCTCGGGGAAGTGTCGTGGCCTCCTTGGAAAGCCCGTCAGCACAGTTGTTATGTTCCCTGTAAATGTGATTGCATGAGATAATGTTAAATTGTGCCTTGAATAAAATTACTTCATCCAAAATATTACTAAGTGCGTGAGAGTGACAAACAGTAATATTATTGAACCAATTTACTATGATCTTTGAGTCACCATATATGTTTAGATTCATGCAATTATGACCCAATGAGAAATGCAGAAGATGTCGGAGAGTAATGAGCTCTACAAAATTGTTTGTTCCTTCGCCCAGTCCCATCTTTACTTTGTAATAATGTTGATCATTTATGTAAAGAATAAAACCACCGCCACATCCATGGTGTTATGCAGCACCATCAAAGAAAGCCCAAGGGAAAAAAATTTCTATAGGTGTTGGTTCATGTGGCCTTCGGGGTCGAGGATGATGAGGCTCAGGCAGCTCTTAGTATGCAGATATAATGCGAGCAGTCATGTGTGGCCAACAAACAGGTTTGTTATAAAAAATAACATGATTCCGAGCCAGCCATATATGCCAGCTGATGATAAGGGGGAGACATTGAAGTTTAGTACCCTGATGTTGATTACACCAGCTTTCCCATGCTCGACCAATATCTTCACCCTCCCAATGCCCAGAAAAATGAATGGATGTGGATATATTTTGCCATAGATTGATCAGGGAAGTGCATTTAAGAAATAAATGTAGAGTCGATTCAAAAGAATTCTTGCATAAGACACACCAATGAGGGCCATGAAAGGATCGATGGGTGAGAGACTCTCCAGTGGGGACTTTATCTCTGAGAATACACCAAAAGAATAGCCTGGTTCTTGGTGGCGATGTTAATTTCCATATACTCTTCCACCAAAAAATAGTCTGCTCCGGCTGTTTGTGAGAGATCAGGTTGAGGTATCCAGTCTTTGGAGAATATATGCCATTCTCAGCTAGACACCAAACAAGTTCATCAGGTCCATCTTTAATCCTGATATGAGATTCACATAATGCATTAATGTATTCTTGCCATTCCTGTTGCCATGGAGGGGGAATATCAAGCTGCTGGGCAGATTTCCATCCTTGAGAGAAAATGTTGGTGTTCTGCGGGTCCACTATGTGTGCTATAACCTTGATCTCATGAGAATGTAGATGATGAATGAGATCTCGAGACAGCTGAAATCTACCACCACCTCCAGTCCAGGGATCCAATCCAATGCGAGCCTTTGATCCATCATTTATTCTACAAACGAGGTTTTCCCTGATCCTAGGCAGGGAGTGTAGGAGAGCCTTCCATACAAATGAAATACCAGTTTTAGGCCAGCTCGGCAAACGGACCCAATCCATGATTTGCAGTGGCCAAATATACTTATGATATGAGATTTGAGTCCATAGATTCTGACCAGTCATAAGAGTCTAGCCCATTTTTGCAGCGAGGGCTTGTGCAAAGAGGGGAAGGTTGTTGTGCTCTTAACCTGCAAGATGATACAAGAATACCAAATATGCGCAGAAATATACCTAGAACATAGAACAGTGAGAAATAATAGCAGGTATTTTATTATTCAGAAAGTAATGTTCACTTGCCTCTTTGAGGGGGCAACCTCCAATAGAGCAGAGTTCGATTACAAAATAAGACACGATGCTCCTCGCAGGGAGTCTCTATCCTTTATATATGACTCATACATGTAATACCATAGAGCAATACCATGGTCCTTATTAATACCATCTATCTAATACCATGGCCCATTTGCAACTAACTGTGGTACCGTCATTAAATGCGGGTTAACCACTTACAATTATTAATATGTGCTTTATTGACTCTTTACTTAACTATAACTATGACTCAATCTTACTACGTAAATAAGGGGGTTAGGGTGGGACCCTAACATGCCCTCCCCCTTAAGAATAGCCTCGTCCTCAAGGCTGAAGCTGTGGAAATTGCTGAAAAATAGTGGTTGGTTCCCAGGTTGCATCTTTCGGAGAGGTGTCTTTCCACTTGACGAGGACTTCCTTGATCATGCGGCCACGCAGGTGTCATTCTCATCTGTCGAGGACCTGTTCAAGTTGGAGCTAGATTGACCCTTCGTCATCCAATTCTGGTAGATTGGTTTGAATTCTGCAATTGTTCCCAATCACTTTCTTGAGGCATGAGACATGGAAAACTGGATGGATTTTTGCAGTGGGTGGCAAAGCTAGCTTGTAGGCCACTTCTCCAATGCGCTGAAGTACTCGATATGGTCCGTAGAATTTTGGAGATAGTTTCTGACAACCCTTGTCTTTGAGTGATGTTTGCTTATATGGTTGCAGCCTCAAAAATACCTGATCCCCTTCTTGAAATTGGCGTTCTGAGCGATGCTGATCTACCTGTTGCTTCATGCGGTTTTGAGCTTGATGAAGATTCTCTCTAAGATGGGCGAGCATGGTTGTGCGGTTCTGTAGGAGTTGATCCACTGCTTGTACCTTTGAGCACCCCTTGATATAAGAAGTAGGGGAAGGAGGGAGTTGACCATAAATTGCTTCATAGGGAGTCACTTTGGTGGTGGCATGATAGTTGGTGTTATACCACCATTCAGCTAGAGGTAACCACTGTACCCAAAGATGTTGCTTTTCTGAAGTGAAACACCTAAGGTAGGTTTCCAGACATTTGTTGACTACTTCAGTTTGACCATCCATTTGTGGATGATAGGAAGTACTGAGTTTTAGTTGGGTACCTTGTAGCCTAAAGAGTTCCTGCCAAAAATTACTGGTGAAGATCGGGTCATGATCAGACACAATAGAAGTGGGCATGCCATGCAATTTGAAGATCTGATCCATGAAATATTGAGCGACCAAAGTCGGTGTAAAAGGGTGGGGTAGGGTGCAAAAATGAGCATACTTAGAAAGTCGGTCCACAACCACCATGATGACTGACTTGTTCCCTGACTTTGGAAGACCTGTAATGAAATCCATAGAAACCTCCGTCCATATTGATGCCAGGATGGGCAATGGTTGTAATGTGCCTGGTGCTTTGACTGTCTCCCCTTTGTGGCGCTGACAGACATCGCATTCCGCTACAAAAGTAAGAATGTCCTTTTTCATGCCTGTCCAAAAAAATGATCTTCTAGTGTGAGCATACGTCTTCTGAAAGCCTGAATGTCCTGCAGTGGGGGATGAGTGCAACTCTGCCAAAATGCGGCTTTTGAGGGTGGATGTTGGTGATATTACGACTCTGTCCTTGTAGCGAAGAATCTCATCCTGCCACGAGTAGCCCTTGGTGGAATTTGGATCCGCCTGCAATTGAGTAATGAGTTGGGAGAGCCAGGGATGTGAAAACCATTCCCTGCGAGCCTCTTCAATCCATTCTGGAATGGGAAGGGAAATTGCGAGCAAGGTACTTTCCTCCTCAAATTGGCGAGATAATGCATCTGCTACAATATTTTTGCGCCCTTTCTTGTAAATGATCTCATAATCATATCCCAGCATTTTGGTGAGCCATTTATTTTGTTGTGGTGAGGATAGGCGTTGCTCCAAAAAATATTTAAGACTATGATGGTCTGTGCGGATTTGGAAACGTCGCCCCAATAAGTAAGGTCGCCAGGTATCTACTGCATGTAAGATGGCCATCATTTCCTTCTCATAGGTAGATTGTCCCAGATTCTTCCCACTTAGTTGTTGGATTGTGAAGGCCATGGGTCGACCTTCCTGCATTAAGACCATCCCAATACCCGTACCCGAAGCATCACATTCAATGACAAAAGATTTGGTGAAGTCGGGTAGTGCTAAGACTGGAGTGGAACACATGGCATTTTTGAGAGCTGTAAAGGCCTGTTGTGCTTCATCATTCCAGAGGAATGAATTTTTCTTGAGGAGTTGAGTGAGGGGTTTCGCAATGCGACCATAATTGTGGACAAATTTGCGATAGTAGCCCGTGAGACCCAAAATCCTCTCAGGCTCTTCAAGGTCTTAGGTTGAGGCCAATCCTGCATTGCCTAGATCTTTTTGGGGTCCACCCTGACACCTTCACGCCCCACAATGTGGCCCAAATACTCAACTTCTTCCATGCCAAAAGAACACTTGGACATCTTAACAAATAATTTATGCTTTCGGAGCAGTTGCAAAAGCAGATCTACATGCTGAAGATGTGCAGCCCAAGTGCAACTGTAGATGAGGATGTCATCGAAGAAAACAAGGACAAATTTTTTGAGATATGGTTTGAGGAGGTGGTTCATAAGGCTCTGAAAAGTAGATGGGGTGTTACAAAGACCGAATGGCATGACTAGGAACTCATAATGGCCTTTATGAGTTCTGAATGCAGTCTTTGGAATGTCAACTTCTTTCATGCGAATTTGGTGGTAGCCTGAGCGAAGATCTAGCCTAGTGAAGAATTGAGCCCCATTTAGTTCATGCAGCAAATCATCAACAATCGGGATGGGAAATTTATCTTTGACGGTCAACTTATTGAGGGCCCTGAAGTCTGGACACATACGCCATTCCCCCTCTTTCTTGAGCACCATGACCACCGGTGATGAATAAGGGCTAATGCTGGGACGAATGACTCCTACTTCCAAAAGTTCCTTGATTATTTTTTCTATTTCATTCTTTTGGGCGAACGGATATCGATATGGGCGCACATTTGGTGGTTGGGCCCCTGGGACCAAAGTGATGTTATGATCATGTTCCCCTCTCGAGGGTGGAAGCTCATGAGGCTTGTCAAAGACTGGCAGATGGTTATTTAAAATCTATTGCATATCAGGATGAATCGGAAGTGACTTGGGTTCGACGGCCTTGATGGCATTAAATTGAGCTATAACTCCATGATGGCCCTTTTTTAACAATTTTTCCATCCTATGTGAGGTAATGATAGAGGGAGCTCCCGCCTGGAGTCTGCGGAGGGTATGTGTGGAGTTGTTCTGCTTAAAGCTCATATATAACTCCTGTAAATCCATTGTGATTGGCCCAAGTGTGCGAAGCCATTCAGCACCGAGGACAATGACGCACCCTCCCATGTGTATGGCAAACATGTGGGTCTTCAACTGATAATCCCCCATTTGAAGTTTGAAATTTTCACAGCGACCTTCACATTTCTTGTTCCCCCATCCGTAATTTGGACTTGGAAGTTAGAAACAGCTCGTACAAAACAATGCACTGCTTTCGCGACTCTTTGATGGATAAAATTATGTGTGCTTCCACTATCAATCAAGACTACTACTGGGCAGTGCTTAATAAAACCTCTGATTTTGAGAGTTTGAGGTGAAGAAATCCCTGCCAAAGCATGCAGCGAAATAACTGGTTCATCAGGGACATTGTCCTTCTGGTTGTCCTCTTCGTCCTCCTCAGGTTCCTCAAGTGGTGGGGCTTCCTCCGATGAGCTGTAATCAGTAGCATCAATTTGAAAAAATTTGGGCTCCTTGCATTTATGACCTGGGGAGTATTTTTCATCACAGTAGTAACATAATCCCTGCTTTCTTCTTTCTGCCATTTCTGCAGGTGACACCTTTTGAACCTTAAGTGTGTTGTGAGCCTGTGGGGGGCGACCCTTGGTGGTGAAATTTGGGTGATTGGACTGGGCCGCTAACGCACGTTCAACTTTACGAGCTACCTTGCAAGCCTCCAACCATGTGGGAGGGTGGTGCAGTCGGACGTGAGCTTGTATGGCCTCTTTAAGACCACTGATAAAACATTCCGTGTAGAACGCATCTTGGAGACCCGTAGTGCGGAAAGCTAACGCTTCAAAGGATGAAATATATTCATCCACTGTGCCAGTCTGTCGGAGCTTAGTGAGACGACCCAAAAAAGCAGAGTCATGATCAAAGCGCTCTATAAGAGCTTTTTTGAAGGTGTCCCAAGTCAAGAACCTTCCATTGCAATGTTGATGCCATTGCCACCATTGCCATCTTTCATTTTCCAAGTACATGCTCCCCACCATAAGCTGAGTCTCATTATCTAAGATGTAATTCAAATTGAAATACTGCTCCATTTGTGCTACCCATACTTCCGGGTGAGAACCATAAAATTTATGCATACCCAACTTGGGTGGTCACAGACGGGATTGTTGGTGGGTGCCCCAGATGTGAAGAGAGTGGCTAGACTCACCCTCACTGTGTTCATTGCCAATATATGCCTCCTCGTGGGCTTCCGCCTTGCCCTTTGAGAGTGCGTTAGTTAGTGTCGTCAGCTAATCTTGGAGGTCTTTCAAGGATTGTTCAAGTTTGTCGATCTTCTCATTGGCCATAGCTTGAGCTCTAGTTTCTACCATGCACCGATCCGATGTACTTGAAATTTGGGACCGCCCAATTTTTTTTTTTTTGCACTAACAATTGAATGGTACCACCTTGCTCAGCTCGTCATCCTGATTCTTATGGGCTAGATCACCAATAAGTGCCTCGGGGGGTCTCAGACTTTTTTTTTTTTTCTCTGAAAACTCCTAACGGAGTTTTACTCCTTGCTTAGGAATACTGCAGTAGCCGAATCCCCAAAATGTCAATGCTGCCAAAAGTCCTACGAAAATCACGCCCCGGTATAGGAACCCACACAACTACTCAGATCTGGATGGCGGCTCTGGTGGATCTGAGAGATCTGAATGGCTGATCGGATAAATCTGAGTGGCGGAACAGATTGCTGCTGCGGATCTAATGGATCTGAGCTGCGAGACTGATTTCTGCTGCTGCTGCAAACCCCACTTGCGAGATCTGATCTGGCAGAGATTATGCGTGCTCCAAAGATAGAAAAGGGAACTATGGTCTCGAGGATTTTCAGGTGCTACAGATTGCAATATACATAAGGGTCTAACAGTAGTACTCAGCCCAATTTTTCAGGGCACTAACCAAGAAGGATCAACCGTACCCTTAGCCGTACAACCCAACTACCCTATCATACAAGCGAGTAATCTCTCTGAGTGTTGTTCTTGGTATACTGTAGCAGCCAGACGGCCGAGGTTTTATCTATGGCGAGGTTTCAAGGGAGCTAGGGGGCTTCCGATATACTAGAGGGTACTTGGAAGATAGTTCGTGCGCGGTTTTGTCTAATGCGCTACTACTCGAAGGGGTACCCACAGGGGTTACAAGGGAGTCCAACAAGTGTGACCACCTCTTGTATTTCCTGCGTGCATGCCTCCCCAAATCCGCAGGTTTATGCGCTCAACGACAGATCTCGTGGTTTAAAGACGCCAGAACACGTCTCTAGCCAAATTTTTTGTTGCTAAAAATGGAGATCCCACCGGCCCTGGAAAGCGCTCTGATAACACTTGTTATGCTCTTAACCTGCAAGATGATACAAGAATACCAAATATGCGTAGAAATATACCCAAAACATAGAACAGTGAGAAATAACAGCAGGTATTTTATTATTCAGAAAGTAATGTTCACTTGCCTCTTCGAGGGGGCAACCTCCAATAGAGCAGAGCTCGATTACAAAATAAGACACGATGCTCCTCGCAGGGAGTCTCTATCCTTTATATATGACTCATACATGTAATACCATGGTTCTTATTAATACCATCTATCTAATACCATGGCCCATTTTCAATTAACTGTGGTCCCGTCATTAAATGCGGGTTAACCACTTACAATTATTAATATGGGCTTTATTGACTCTTTACTTAACTATAACTATGACTCGATCCTACTACATAAATAAGGGGGTTAGGGTGGGACCCTAACAAAGGTCTTTTAGTCCCCAGCCTCCCCATTTTTTAGGCAAGGCTATCTTATTCCAGCTAACCCAGGCAAATATTTTTTTTTCTTGGTGGCCATTACAAAGATATCTATTACAAAGTTGTTGTAATCGGGCCAGAATGTTCCTAGGGATCCATGCAAGTGCCATCCAAAATACAGGGGTGGCCTCAAGAACTGATTTGATAAGTACTAATCTGCCTGCCCTGGATAAGTATCTATGACTCCAGATTGAAAGCCTTTTTTCCAGTTTGGTGACAAGCCAAACCCAATCTGCAATTTTCTGACTGAGAGGCTTTATCCAGAAACCCAAGTATTTGAAACCCCTGTCCAGGGGTATGATACAATAAGGGAAATGCTGTTGTGCAAGTTGTGACTCCTGGATGGAAGTGAGGGCTAAGGTAATAGTAAATTTTGCATGATTTGACTGCATACCAGTAGCCGACGAGAAGAGGGAGAGAATTTTGGAAAAAGTGAGAGAGTCCCGAATGCTCCCATCCAAGAATATGAGAACATCATCCACAAATAGTAGGTGAGTAAGGAAATAGGAGTCAGTTATCTTAAGGCCCCGAAGACTGCCATCTCTTTTAGCAGAAGCTAGCAAACGACTAAGCCCATCCATGACAATCAGAAAGAGTAGGGGGGAGAGAGGGCAGCCTTGTCAGAAATCTTCTTATTGGCACTCTGAAATATATATGAAATATTAAAAAAGTCTAATATTATTATTACATATATTTTTAATAAAATTTAATTAATATTAATAATTTATAAATTTAAATATTAATAAATTATTTAAGATAATTACAAAACGAAGTGAGATTGAAACTAGTGAAATGAATCACATAGCTAGTGAAATGAATTACATAGCGTCAATCATCACTTATGGGGCTTGCACCGGCTAACCAGGACTTCCCGCGAGAATACTCATCTTAAATCGCTTCTAGCTGTGGAGTTTTACCCACAATATAATACACTACGAAAACCCCTCCATACTTGATATATATTCTTGTCACTGAAATCATTTTATTTCAATGATTTTAATTAATATCTTTGGATTATGGAGTTTCACTAGAAAATCTTGCTCAGTTAAATAGGCTTTTTACTTCATATTAATATATAAGAATCTATGAGAATCTATGGATCATTAAGTATTTGTATGGTTTTCCTTTTCTAAATACTTATTATAAGATGAGAGCATTTGACCCTTTAATAGAATGAAATTAAAGAGGAGTTGAGGAAGAAAAATAGACTGCAATAAAATGAAAGAAATGAGAAATTAGTGATTAAGCCTCTGACCAATTAATAAAATGAAATTAAATAGGAGTTGAAAAAGAAAGATAAGACTCCAATAAAGGAAGAAAAATAGACTACATAAATACATGTCGATCTGAGAAATTATAGTAAAGGAAAATTAACTACCAAATAACAACAATCAAATAAGGGATAAACCCAATTTCATAGATATCACTCTATTAAATAATCTCTTCATTCATAGTAAGCAAAACCCATTTCTTTGGCGCAACAACTCCACTACTCCCTCACTCCACTCTAGTTTGGTTGGGACATTATTTGACATCAAGCTTCCACAACGACACATAATGGTGAATGCCTTCCAGCTCGTCTAACTCAAAACACCCTTTAACCAGTAGTTGTCGGAACTTTGTCAAGCGCCTCAATCCCCATAAGTTCTTCAAATTCACACATCTACATGCATCAAGTTTGCTCATAGATACCAATGTTTCAATACTTGGCAACTCCTCCAACTCTGTGCAACCGGCAATGTCCACCGTCTGATATTTTGCAAGGCCATAAACCTTACTTAATTTTCCAAATTATGACAACCGTTGAAGCTTGAATTTATGAGTGTATGTGGCAATGTTCCAACCTCCACCACATTATTACAACCATTGATGGTAATATGTCAAAGGTTGACGCTAACACCTTCAACAAATGATATCTTTGATATTCATGTTCCAGAAATATGTAACAATTTTAGTTGCGGAAGTATGTTGCCTGCCTTTATAAATGGCACTCGTCTATCAACGGACAATATTTTACAGTGTACTCAGTTAACTTAGTCAACTAATTGCTTCACATAGTAGAACACTGGAATAATGGCCGCTTTTGAGTCCAACAGACTCAACATCAAGAGGAGTTTTTTTAAGAACCACTATGATTCAACATATCCGATAGAGAAAATGGCCATATGCACAGAGGTTGATTGAATAAAATATTCAATATGAGGAGGGAGATAGTCTACCCATTGTAATTCAGGTTGATCTAGAAAGACTTTCAATCCAAACAGAGCAAAGTGCCTGTAGAGATGGATAGAAAATATTTTCTTCACATCCACACCATGATGACTTATAAACACATTGTAGTTGGATGTAGCAATAGCGGAAGAGGATGCAGTCATTTCCAATTGCAAAAATAGAAATGGATATGATTAGGAAGGATGTTTGATGCTACATAAGCAGCTCATGATGAAGAGAAATCGCTAGGAATATTAGAAGAGCAAAAAAGATTGTAAATAATTGCAATGAAAAATGAAATGATGATGGTGTGTAGAGAAATTTATAGACATTAAGCAATTGAGCAATCCATATTCCCATAGGCGAATATAATAAAGTGGGCACTCTCGCTGAGAGTCAAAGCGCGGGTTCTCCAGCATGAAAAAGAAAACCACATTTGTGTGTGGGGTGAACTTGAAGTGAATATGATATACAACTCGACACCATCGATGTCAAGTAAATGAGAATATGGACACCTGGTAGACCCTGGGTTGTTGAACCTTTACCTTTCATATGTGCACAACAACACAATATAGACAGGTACTCGCATATCCAATGAACGAGATGAGCTACTATGTCGGTAAAAGTAGAAGCCCACAAAATGTGGGGCACTCAGAAGTACCAATGGTTCTACAACATAATTATTTTTACTTTATTTCCACATTCTTAAAGTAGTAGCCGATAAAATATGGGAAAGTACCGATGGGTTTTGTGACATAATTATTTTTACTTTATTTCCACATTCTTATACAATGTATAAGAGCTTTCACACACTTGTCATGGTTTAACATTATATTTTTATAGAGTAGTCTATACCTGTGAAGAAATGGAGTGATGTGACCCACCTTTCGGAGTTTTACTATGTCTCCGATGTTCGACTCCATCCCCAATCGTTTGTGTCCCCACCCTCCAATGCCCCTCCGTGTTGTGGCCCCTCGTCCTCTAGTTCCACCAGCTCCCTTACATTAATTCCTATGACACCCTTTGCCACCCTCCATCGACCAACCTTGCATTAACTCTAATAAATGCATATTCAAAATGGATGCCATTATTCTCAATATTTCCCCTTAACAACGCCATAGTTGCCCCGACCATTCTCCCCTGTGACCTGTCCTTGTGGAGCACTCTAGGAGTCGTTAGTGCCCTTTCATCACCATTTCACGAACTAAGCTGAGGTATTCTTGACAAATTCTCTCATACAATGATAGTAGCTAACTAAGTGTTAAAGGAAGTTATAGTGGGAGTTAATCGCAGTTATTCCAAGTTTAATTTACAATGTAGCTCTTACCACTCCTCATAACAGAGTCATAACATTAGATTGTTTCATCATTATAATGATAATATCAAACATCCTTTATCCATAACTCATTTTAAAGATTAGTTAGTGCAATTTGAACATAGTGGAAGAGGGATCTGGTAGCAAATGCCTTATAGATGATCTACTTCTTGTTTCCTGATCCCTTTAAGGGAGCACAACTAACTATAACGTAACAATAAAAAAAAAACTATGATACTAGTGATTAACTGTTTTATGATGCCAACAACATTTTCCAACAACATTTACATACTATATCAGCCTATGAATTACATATTTTCCGTAACATCTAAACTCATAGTCCTGATTCACTAACAAACTGTAACAAAACTAATATTTCAGTAACAAGAAGATATCTTCCCAACCAAAAGAATTTATTAAGGATAGACTCATTCTACACTATTTGTAGCAAATAATATTGTAAAACACATAAATGAGCACATAAATAAGTGCAAGGGTAAGTTGTAAATTCATATCCAAGTGATGGGATAAATTTTGACATACATATTTAAAGGGTTTATAAACAGGGCACTCTGTGGCTCTTAAAACAGATGAGAAAATTAAGCAGTACCATAATTCAAACTCTACCAATAACTGATCGCATCTTTCCCTAGAAAATTGAACAAACGGGATCTCATGGTCATATTTTATTCATATGATGAAAGACATTAATCAATACTCGTTATCAAAACAGTGGAATACAAATAGAGGAATCTGGCATTAGCATATATATAGCCTTGTCTTGAAAATCAAATCCCTTGAAGAAGTGTAATTAGGAAAACATACATGATGTACTTAGTAATCAATTTACACACCAAATAGGTTGTACTTATATTCCCTAAAAACTCCACCATTTCTTATTGATGGAAATGATCAATTAATTCCACCGAGGGATACAATCATGACATAAATGTGTCACCATTGTCCAATATAATAATTATTGGCTCAAGAATAGCTAGAATTCCTTATCAATAAGGTAATCACCAAACCTCTCCACAACCATATTGCAATTTCCTAGAGTCATTGGTTCATCATATATACGAATAACCAGGGCATAGTTGGTATTCTTGATTGTCACTCCTCTAGATCCCTATAATTAGTTGTGCAAAGATGTATGTGAGATATCATATCATATTGAGTATCCTTGCACACCACAATAAAAACACAATTGTAGAATTTAACATCACCACAACCACTGTGTCTAACAAGCCCAATCATCAAATTGTAAAATAGTGCTAGGTTTGGTTGGAGTATGAGAAAAAATACCATTGGGCATGGAGTCTAACAGAATTATGTATGTCAGCCATATGTCATATGAACATATATAATCAAAGGCAAGATGGATAGTGTCTTTTCTGACAAATTGAGAAATTAGGGTGTGAGAGAAGCAAAGCAGAAAGCAAAAGCAAAAAAAAAAAATAGAGCATCTAAGTGATTCATGTATTTTCTTTGGATGAAGAAAACATATAGGTATCACTTTACCTATTTTTATCTAATTCCATGGGACCTATCATAGGGTATTTTATTTTTTGGGCCGAACTCGAAGGAAAAACCATGATTGTACCGATGCTAACTGTAATAACTAAATACACTGATAATTGGATAGAGAAAGGGTTTTACAAATAGAGAAAAATGCCCTAATGCTTTTTCCATATGCTCACAATATTTTCATGCATTGCATTGTTAGCAATATCATTTATATAATATTTGTAGTTTTGTTTAGAAGAGATGAGATTATGATTATTTATGTTTCGAGAATCAAGTAATTGGAAGGATATTGTTGTGTATTTCATATCGACAAATCTTATTCATTCATATATATTTATTTTAAATTCAGGCTCGTACCTTTTTTTCTTCTAAAATTTAGGCTAAAGATTTGCCCATATATTTGTTTATTGGGAAACATGAATGGTACACAGTGAATTTCCTTCATTGGATTATTTAAGAGAGACAAGCTTGTTATTCTATCATGCTGGAAAAGGGTAGTTTTTCATATCTATTTAACATGCCCTTGTCCTTGGGGGGATGGGGTACCTCATGTTATCTCCATGCAAATGTGGATGAATTGTGAATTTATAATACACAATCTCTCAATATTATGTAGGCATTCTATTAAATATATGTATAGTAGTCTAAGAATAAAATGGTTTGTAGTAAATTTAAGGTAGGAAGATATATTGATTCCTTCTCTCTCTCCTTATTGTTTTTAAGTGGAACTTCTCATATTGTTGGATGGCCCTTAGATGCAATTTATATCAAATGAGTATTGGCTAGATATCCATGTTGGCAAGAAATAATTTTTGACATACAAACTAAAGACATATACTCCACATCATAGCAAAATTGGTTTAGGGGAAGTGATTGGAGTCACTAAAATGTTTGACAAAGTTTGTGAATATGAATGGGTCAAATCATGTTTAGATTTAATATTTAGAATTCATGTAACATTTTTGTGAATATTGTACTTATTTCATATGAGTGTGCAATTTCTTTTCGGTTGTTGTATCATTCTAATGCTTTTAACAATTTGCATGAAAATGGGAATATAAGAGACAACATAGTCTTTTCCCTTTTTTATTATTATCAATTTATCCTCCCTAAGACATTAGAGGTTTCCTTTTTTCCCCAATTTTTCCTTTACAACTTTTTTTATTTCATATAAAGCTCAAGTGAGGAACTATGAATTGTTTTCACCTTTGAATATGGCTACACCATCTTTTGGTTATTATAGCTCATACATAACTTCATCATTAGTTTCACTAATTCCTTGAATTTTATCTTATGGATGGAGAATCTATGTCATGGGTAACTATCATATCATATATTTGCTTTCCATCATCTCCATTTTGAAGTTACAACATTGATTTTCGTCCCTTTCCCTCCCTTGTCTCTCTTTTATTGGCATGTCATTTTTCCTTTTTCTAACTCATTTATTCTCATTTCCTTTTCCTGCAGATACTCTAAATGATCAATATTTATTAGCCCTTTAATCTAAGTTAATTAATATATCTATATAAGTCCTTCATATCTCTCATTTTTCTCTTAGTGTTGGTGAGGGGTGATGCAACTCACTTGAAACATTAGACTTCAAAAGACATCAAGACATGGTTACCTAGAAGCATTACCATGACAAGTAATCAATGTGGAATTCTTTGCATATGTAATATCTCTTTTAGAAAAGAGTATTAAGTACATGTTTATGAATTGAAGTGGCATTGGTTACTATAGAGACACACCTATAGCCAAATAAATTTATTTTAGATCACTTCCCCGAGAAAGTGATCCAGGAGCATTTAGGCCTAGTCAGCGATGCGATAGCATGATCACATGTTGTGACTAGCAAGGGGTTGAAAAACAAAGAGTTTAGTTGATTTTATTTATTTAAATATATGAGAGTGTTTATTTATTGTAAAAATGATTAAAAAGGGGTATAGTAGCTAATTGATCCTCCCTGTGTGGAGATCAGGCCAAACTGGTAGATTTAATTGGTTTAAATAGAAAATGAGGAAACTGAAAGCTTGATTTAGTGGTTGTTTAGAAAAGAGTGGAACAGAAGAGACTTTTTAGGAGAGAGTGAGAGATTTTTGGTTTTGAACCAGAATTGGTTCACGAATCCACTTTTGTATAAATTGTGAGATTTTGTCTAATTCATAGGTTAGCTAGACTAGGAGAGCGAGGTTGGATAGGTTAGATAGGTAGATGTTTTGAGAGAGGTTAGATATCTGGAGTGGTTTGTAGCCTATGGGCAAAGTCGAGATAGAGGCCACTAATGTGAAAGATCAGGCGAGAGATGAAATAACCTGATTGTAAATCTTTATATATATATTTGTGTGTGTGTGTTCAATGATTTGATTCCAGTTTATATAATTAAGTAATTCGCATGCAGAATGATAATCTAGCTGGGAATAGCCATTCTGTGTAAGTGTGTATGCAGGGCGAGTTCTGTGGTATCCACAGAAGAGAAAGAGAGACAGAGAAGCGTGAGGAATCTGTGAATCCATTAAAGGGTTCAAGAGAGGAAGCTCAGGAGGAAGGGCGCATCGAAAAAAACAAGGGACCAGAACCTTTTAAAGGAAAACTGCAAGCCATCACAACACTGAAAATAGCGTAAAAACCCAAGTAAGAGGAAGATTGAGAAGTTAAATATTGACGCTCAGTAGCCGTTGGATCATTTAGATCAATGGCCAGGATTAAATCACGTCGGCATAAGCCTTTTGAAAACATCGGAGTGAACCTTTGAAATGGAGCGATCGCAATCCTGCGATTAAATGTGGACCGTCGGATCAAGATTAGATCGACGGTCTAGATCTAATCACAAATCGCGTTATCAATGAGTTCGAGTGGCAGCGATCGGACAAGGCATACGTAATACATCGATAGTGATAAGGCGATCGGCGATCGGGAAATCAGACTTCGGCTTATTGGCGAAGTGGAGCGACATAGGTGTGGACCCGATATATTATATACGTAGGCTTAATGAACTTGAAGTCCGATATATGTGTTATGGCGGAGTTTTTCTTTGTAAATGGGTTAATGATATTTAAGTGCCGATAGTGTATTTCCTGGGTTTAAAAGGGAAAGTCACATATCAGGAAAGAAGGGGCGATGAGGAACCATAGACAAAGCCGATAGCCGATTGCGATGAGGTTAAACCTCGGGGACTGTGCAGAGTCTGTACAGAAAGCAGAGAAAGGTATGGTTGCACGATATTTCCTTTGTAATTGATTTAAAGAGGAATTAAGCGTCGATATATGGTTTTGTGTGTTTATATATATTAACCCATGTTATAAGGGAGAAAGGTTAATATATATGTGAATAAGGGGTTGAATAGTCCCGATAGAGGGTTTAAAGCGGGGTGATTGTGTTCCGATGGAAAGGAACTGTTATAGAGGGCTTTAACCATTCATGCTTTGAATTTTTGACTCCTTAGGGAGTTAAACACCTGGGACAATTATATTTATGCAGATTATTGCATATTGTGGGTATGTGCAGGGTAACCCTGCATCATTTGGTATCAGAGCAAGATTAATGCTCTGTGGAGATTGATTGAGGGACTGAATTTTATTTTCCAGCATATATAATTGGCCTTGTAATGGATCTGACACAGAGGGAGAATAGAGTGCAAGGAGTCATGCACAGAAGAATTCTGACATGTTACAGGCAATGAAGACTTCAGTTGGTTATTCAAGAGAGACTGTGGAAAAAGGGATTTGAGGAAGATAGGATCAGAAAGGATCTTGTAGTTTTAAAGCTTTAATGGTATGTGTAGGTGAATGCAGGTAATGAAATTGTAGCAAAACTATTGTAAGGAAAGAAAGTGAATATGGATGTACTCAGCAAGAACAGGAATTTGGTTGAAAGAAGGATTGAAGTGCAGACAGCGAAAGGTAAAGCAGCATGTGTATTGTCCAGCCAGAGCAAGATGAAAGAGATAGATTAGCAGGTATGAGTTGTATTTTGATGATTGGTTCATTTGAATTGTTTTTTATAAAGGGAAGAGAGTGATAGCAGCAACACACAGTAGCAGACTGTGTAAAGAAAGAGAAGAGTTGTGTTAGTGGTAGTGAACCTAAATATTCCAGCTGAAAGTTGGACAGGGAGAACAGTTAAAGTGTTCTCAAGAGAAGGTGAGTTGAGGATACAAGCCTAAAGAGAGCAGAAGAGGATGCTCAAGAGGTTCCAGAGATAGAGAACCAGTGCTTACCAAAAGGCCAAGTCCAGAGAAGGGATTGGTGAGGTAAGTGATAGCAGGAAGGACTTGTTGTCACAGAGGCTTAGTGCAGCTCATAGTGAGTGAGAAGCTCATAGAGATAACAAGGAAATGACTACTGATAATCATAGTAGGGGTTCAGAGAGAAGCCACAGCGGAGGAACAGAGGATACCAAGGAACAGGGCAAATGAGAGAAGATGAGTTAAGAGGTATTTGATAGAGAAATTACAGAACTTAAGGCAATTATGGATGCCATAATAGTGTTGCTAGAAAAAGGTGAAGGAAACCGAAGATATGGTTGGACTATGAAAAGAAAGAAGATAAAGTGGAAGCTGTTGCAGAAACAAGTAAAGAGGAGAAAGTATATCAAATTAAGAGAAGAACTCAGAGCAGCTGAGTTAGAGATGGAAGATAGCTATTGTAGACACAAGAAAGAGGTTTACCTTACTGAGGAAGGAATCATTGATGATTTCCTAAACTGTTGGACAAGTTCGAATCAGCAGAGAGATGTGATGATTGAAACATCGAAGAAAAAGGAGCCTAGAATTTTTGAAACTAATGATTTGTGTATGTATGCAGGTGATGAACAACCTTTAGAGGATATGTTTATGCAGGTTGTTGAAGAAATGAAACTGTTAGAAGAAATGGATGTAATAGAGAAATTCTTGATTAAACATGTGTTCAAGGACATTGGAGATGGAAAAATGTTGAAGACTACTAAAGAAGATGAAGATGATGAATCCAGTAAGACTTGGCAGAAAGATGGCAGACAGTCTGAAGACAAAAGGAAGCTGCAGATTGCAAAAGGAGAAGTAGAAAAGAGGTATGAAGACAACCTTATGGAAGGAGCAACCAAGAGTGTAGATGCAGTACAAACACTTGAGGTAATGGAATTGTCTCTTCAATTTTTATTCAAAAATTATGAACCTGTATTGATAGTTAATGGACAAGAAATAATCTTGAAAGGACATAATGGATCATTAATGGAAAGGACTCTTACTAAAGAGTGTATTGTGGAAGATGATAGAACCAAGGTTTATAAAGAAAATTCAACCCAAGGAGGTACAGTTAATCCATTCAAGGTTATGAAGAAGAAAGGAAAAGAGGATAAACAGGAACACAAAGAGAGGTCGATAGACATTGATGCACAGCTGGAGATTGAAGACAATGTTATCTGTACAAATTGCAGAAAGAGTAAAGGTGAGTGTAAACAGCAAACTGAAAATAGACAGGAAATCTTAGAGGATGAAGGTAAGGATGCTTTTATGAACAATGCATATGCAGTGAGCAACCCAGGGGAACAGTGGAAGGTGATATTTATGATGTTGATAGTAATCTTCACTATTGTGAAAGGGACTCAATAGTGGAATGGGAAACCTATGGTATATGGTGACTTTGTTTCTTGTATGGAAACAAATAGAACTTTAGGTTCTAAACTCAGAGATTGGCAGATTTTGATTGAAACTAAGGAGGAATGGAAAAGACAACTCAGTGGCTTACAGATTTGTAAGGAAGGAACAGGAAGAATGAAAAGGAGTGTGAAAGGAAGGAAGGCCAAGGAGAAGAGCAGAGAACAGAATTCAGAACTTAGACAACATTCAGAACAAAGTGAAGACAAAGAAGATTTTTTCAAGACAAGACAATGTGACAAGTTTGACATGTCATATATACATCAAGAGGATGACAAATCAAAAAACTTATGGAGCAGAATTAACGAAGACAGAGATAGAAAATGTAATATATTTTCTGACTTTGAATTATTAATTGTTGAATGTGATTTTCAGGATGAAGGAAAAACTACTCTTGGAGATATGTTTGCACTAATAAATATGAAGGAAGATGTAAATTCTGGAGCTGCAGAAGGTCAATTTTCTTTATGGAAACAAGAAGATGAGAGTAAGCAACGAGTTGACTTAGAAGCTTGGAATAGAGGAAGGAGAGTTGGCATAGCTCTTAAACAAGTTATTGCAGCTAGAGGACAATATAGCTGAAAGGATATATGTTCTTGTATTAAACAATGCACAATCTTCTTTTGGGATTGGAAAGACTCTACTTAAGCTATTTGATAGATGGATGATGAAAACTACAAAGATAATGAGTATAAGAAATTGTTAAAGTCAGCTAATCAAGGGAATTTGGAAGGATATACAAAACAACATAAATAAATTGATTTATAGATAGAAGGAGATGCTGGTGATCGAGTCAGAAGTCAAAAGGAACAGTTAGGTACAGGACATGAGAAAATACATGAAGATGGAGATCAATTCTATTGGAATAATGACAAGACAGCAGCAGATAAAGAAACATAGATTTATGTCGTTTGAGGAGGTGTTTATACAGGGTATCAACACCAAAACATTATGCAAAGGAGATTCTTATGAATGCAGAGCAAAAAGACATCCACAACAAAAAGTTTGGCAACCAAGAGAAACAAAGGAGGCAGTAAATACACTTGCAAATGAAAGGGATCAGGGAGCCAGTTGGGAAATGAAATCTGATGAAGTTTACAATAGAGGAAGCAGAAAGACTCATGAACACAAGTCCATGGAAACTTTCAACTTTGAGAGTCTGATGCAGGAGCATTCAGGCCTAGTCAGAAATGTGATAGCATGATCACATGTTGTGACTAGTAAGGGGATGAAAGATAAACAGTTTAGTTGATTTTATTTATTTAAAAATATGAGAGTGTCTATTTATTGTAAAAATGATTAAAAAGGGGTATAGTGGCTAATTGATCCTCCCTGTGTGGAGATCAGTCCAAACTGGTAGATTTAATTTGTTTAAATAGAAAATGAGGAAACTGAAAGCTTGATTTAGTGGTTGTTTAGAAAAGAGTGGAACATAAGAGAATTTTTAGGAGAGAGTGAAAGATTTTTGGCTCTGAACCAGAATTGGTTCACGAATCCACTTTTGTATAAATTGTGAGTTTTTGTCTAATTCAGAGGAGCTAGACTAGGAGAGCGAGGTTGGATAGGTTAGATAGGTAGATGTTTTGAGAGAGGTTAGATACCTAGAGTGGTTTGTAGCCTACAGGAAGAGTCGAGATAGAGGCCACTAATGTGAAAGATCAGGTGAGAGATGAAATAACTTGATTGTAAATCTTTCTTTATATATATATATATGTTCAATGATTTGATTCCAGTTTATATAATTAAGTGATTCTCATGCAGAATGATAATCTAGCTAGGAATAGACATTCTGTGTAAGTGTGTATGCAGGGCGAGCTCTGTGGTATCCACAGAAGAGAAAGAGAGACAAAGAAGCGTGACGAATCTGTGAATCCATTAAAGGGTTCAAGAGAGGAAGCTCAGGAGGAAGGGCGCATCGAAAAAAACAAGGGACCAGCACCTTTTAAAGGAAAATTGTAAGCCATCGCAACGCTGAAAATAGCGTAAAAACCCAAGTACGAGGAAGATTGAGAAGTTAAATATTGGCGCTCAGTAGCCATTGGATCATTTAGATCAATGGCCAGGATTAAATCACATCGACATAAGCCTTTTGAAAACATCGAAGCGAACCTTTGAAATGGAGTGATCGCGATCCTGCGATTAAACATGGACCATCGGATCAAGATTAGATCGACAGTCCAGATCTAATCGCAAATCGTGTTATCGGTGGGTTCGAGTGGCAGCGATCGGCCAGGGCATATGTAATACGCCGATAGCGATAAGGCGATCGGTGATCAGGCAATCAGAGTTCGGCTTATCGGTGAAGTGGAGCGACATAGGTGCGGACCCGATATATTATATACGCAGGCTTAATGAACTTGAAGTCCGATATATGTGTTATGGCAGAGTTTTTCTTTGTAAATGGGTTAATGATATTTAAGTTCCGGTAGTGTATTTCCCAATTTTAAAAGGGAAAGTCACATATCGGGAAAGAAGGGGCGATGAGGAACCATAGACAAAGCCGATAGCCGATTACGACGAGGTTAAACCTTAGGGACTGTGCAAAGTCTGTAAGGAAAGCAGAAAAAGGTATGGTTGCGCAATATTTCCTTTGTAATTGATTTAAAGAGGAATTAAGCGCCAATATATGGTTTTGTGTGTTTATATATATTAACCCATGTTATAAGGGATAAAGGTTAATATATATGCGAATAAGGGGTTGAATAGTCCCGATAGAGGGTTTAAAGCGTGGTGATTGTGTTCCGATGGAAAGGAACTGGTATATAGGGCTTTAACCATTCATGCTTTGAAGTTTTGACTCCTTAGGGAGTTAAACACCTGGGACAATTATATTTATGCAGATTATTGCATACTGTGGGTATGTGAAAGGTAACCCTGCATCAGAAAGGTAGGAATTCAAATGGACACAGTGCTTCTTAATCTTGGATCAAATTAAGCGTTAATGGAAATTGTTATCTTGAGCTACACTCATCCAGTAATTAGATTACTTAGTTTCTAGGTGTTCACTCAATATTGAGGCTTTCAATGTCACTTCCTTCCCTCAAGTGATCATACACACAATTACTTTGGCACTTGAGAATTCCTACTTCTATGAGAGACTTTTGTAGCATAAACAATATGCTTTCATGTTGCACACGATTGTGTGATGATGAGATATGTATCATTAGGTGGGTGCACTTAATTTATGAACACTTCCTATTCTATCCAATCCCTCTTGTGATAAACATACATGAAACACAGACCAAAAACCAATAATGCATGAATCTTTGGTAATGTTCACACACTTCTGCTTACGGCATAATATCTCTAAATTTTCACATTACACAACGCCTTTTTCATAGAAATATGAACCCTTTGCCTTTCATTTTCATACATTATATAACAAAGTGTATTAAAATTTAAGATCCATAATATCCAAGAAAAAAAACCATAAAATATTACAATATTTTTATGATTATATTTACAAAGCAAAGTTTATCCCTGAATCTAGACACAAAATGAAAATGTATTCTAAAAACTAATATCGAGATGGATGTTGCTTCCCCTGTTTTCAAAATTGTTGCCTTGTTTGCAAAGACATCTTTAGGCATGTTCAGATGTCCATGGCCTTTGTTGCTACATCCAACAGACTCAACTTGTGTTGTCCTGCCATTAATATGGTAATCCTTCTACTTTACTTTTGCGGGTTTCTAACAGTTGCTAGGGTTTCAAGTTTTTTCTCTTCGGCTGTAGCAAGTCCCTCCTCATCATGAATAACAATTGGTTCCTTTAATCTAGGATTCAGCCTAGTTTCAAGCTTTAACCTCAATTTATTTGTGGTTCTGGTTCATGGCCTTCTCGAATACTCTGTTCTTTGGCTCGATTTTCCATGGCCCTTGCTCTCAACTTATTTCATTTCTTCGTCTTTCTTCCGACATTTTTTAGCCCTCCTTTTAGTCTCCAACTGTCAATAGATAAGGTGTTGCCAAAATTAGAAATATAAGAGTCTTCTCAAAGCACGCAACTTCATTCCCCCAAGAGATGAATGTTTTCTTCAAGTAAAGAACTTCATCGTTAATAACACGTTGATGGTCTCAAACTATGAAACTTCGTAAGTAAATCACATTAGTCTCCAACTGTCAATGGATAAGCTACTGCCCAAAATAGAAATCCAAGGTTTTTCTCAAAGCATGCAACTTCATTCCCCCAAGAGATAAATTTCTCCTAGGATAAATTAAGCATGTGCACCCTTCTAAAGGTTCCCTTAGGTATTTTCTCAATGGTGCAACTGTCCTCTATATATGAAAGAAAGTAGGTCCTGGATTAGTACATGAAAACTCCCTCATAAGTGCCTCTTATAACCCATGCCTCCTTCTATAGTATTTTTTCATCAAGACAATGCCACATACTATGGTAACTTCTTTATAAACAAAACTAAACATCCATTTAGTATGTTGCTATATGATGTTTCTCTTCTATTTTTAGCACCCAGTTTTGAATAGAACTTGTTGCCACATGGCTTGATTCCCATTTCCATAAACCAAGGTTCACATTATGCCAATATCTACTATAATAAAATTCTTCTATGTGGAATCTGCCAAATGAGTCCCAAACATGAAATTTCCTACAACAAAAAACTCCAAAATTAGTCAGTTGTTGGTTAATTCACCAAATAGTTCAAATCTGCACTATTTTTCAGACCTTAAACTTGCTTTTGATAGCTTGAAATCAACGATGAAAGATTGCAGGTATATAGGTGCACTGTAGATGAAATTAACGACCATTAGATTTTACAAATTATGCCCACAATGCAATTAAAATAGCATCATTGCATGATTCTGCTATACTCAACATGTTTTATGTGTCACTCAAAATAACAATCTTATTAATAGCAAGTGTAGAGCTGCTATATTCCAAGAGTTTAAAATAATTATAATATATCTTATAATATTTCTTTGACCAATCATAATGCAAAGAGCCATTTCAAAATCATTAGGTCATACACTCTCAAAACTATACATGTACCCAAATAGACTTGTGTGTTTAAATATACCTTGTACACAGAGCCAAATCCGCCTACCCCAATCTCGTTGTCTAGATGAAAATCTCTTATTACCAGCTTCATCTCCTTATAGGTGAAATGTTTAACAGCTTGAATGATTGAAAAATATTCTGCCAAACAGAACGATAAAGGGCACAACATTATCAATATGTACTTGGATGCATGGGTTTAGTAACTGAGGAAAATTTATGCTAGGAATGTCTGCATTAAATAAATAACAATCTAGATAAATATTGGAATATAAATGCATTAATATGTAACTACAGTCAGTGGCAATAGAAAGTGAAACATTATGCCATTAATCATGAATGTGAATGCAACAAAACATGTACCTTCTCTAGATTTTTAAAACATGAATGTGAATGCTCTTTTTGTTCAACTGTAGTTGTAGGTAGGGGTAGAAATTGTGGCACTCTTCGTAGAAACCGTGGCGCTCAACTCTGGTTGCAGGCTGTGGATCGGTTCTAGAGTAAGGGGCACGAAATGGAATGAAGGGAGTAGTTTTGAATGAAGTTTGAACCTAAATGCCTGTAGTTAATGCAGGGTGGAGGAGGGTGTTAATGCACGAGATGGGAGGAGGAGAGACCACAATGTGGAGAGTCATTGGAGGGTGGGGTTGAAATGGTTGGAGAAGCCTAACGGGAGGAGGAGGGGCCACAAATAGCCGGGGACATAGTCGAACAACGAAGGGTGGGTCACATAAGCTGGTAAAGTGATGCAAGAGCATTCACCCAAGAGAAAATCATTGTAATTAAGTAGACATAGGGGGTCATGTATTTTAGGAAATTGGATTCCTAAGTGATAAATTAATGTAATATTAGGCTTTTGAGCATATAATAGGAATTAATTAGATAATGAGAGGAAGTTGTAAATGCTCTCAAATAAATGAGAACATAAGTGGGCAATAATGACAAAAGAGTCTAAAGTCAATTAGGACTCTTTAAGCAGTTCCATGATTCAAGGAACTAAGGAGAGCTGTTAGGAATTAAATGGAGATTAGAAGTGGATGTAGAGGATAGAGGATTTAGGAGTCAGTTCAGTAGATCTAGGAGTCAAACCAGAATCAATTCAACAAAACTTTCTGTCATAAATGTAAGCCTATAGGCAAAGCACAAGGAGGAGGTCACGATATTGAAGAACAGGTCTGTGCGAGATACAAAGTCTTGGATATGTAATTGATTGTTTATATTTATATATATAGATGTTTATTCCTGACTGTGTCAATGTGTGAAAGAGTATTTCATGAATGAATTACTTGTGAATTCGTAGGCTCTGGAATAGGGTTGCAGGCAGAATTCTGAAGGACGCAAAGAATAGAATGATTCAGAGAAATCATTACGGGTCTTTGAATCCAATTGAGGAAACAAAGGGAAGCTCTGGGGTGAAATAGCGAAGTGAGATTTCGCAGAAGAGTAAAGCTCAAAGGTATCTGAGCAGCGATAGCAGAAGGCGGAGTTCTGAAGAACTACGCAAGAGAAGAGTGATTTGGAGGACCATAATGGGTCGTTGAATCCATTAGAGGGATTAAGCCAAGCTCAAGAGGAATCGCGCAGTAAAATAGCAGAAAGGCCAAAACCTTTGAAGAAGAGCAAAACCATAGAAGAACTGAAGACTTAGCGTAAAAACTAAGTAAAAAGGAGGAACGAAGGAGTGAAGAGTCAGTGTACACGACCCGTTTGATCACATGGATCAATGGTCCAAATGATGTCGCTGAATAGGAAAGCAAAATATCGCATCAGTGGAGTTATTTACAAAGCTTAAGACCTGCAAGTGTAAAACCTAGTTTACACTAAAAAATGAGCGCAAAACATAGTCGGATTTTAAATCTGGACTTGAAATCCTATAAAGAGTAGCCTGTATCCTTATCAGGTCCATAAGGATATCGGATCGGCGTATGGAAGTGGAAGGAGTCTGGCCTTGAGGTTTAGCGAAATGCGATCACGCGAGTCACGCGAGTTAATCATAACTGTCAGATCATGAACCAGATCGATGGTCGTGATTTGATCGCAAAATCACAATCGGAGGTCGGGGGGATCGGAGCGGGGGGATCGGAGCGGGGGAAGAATTAATACAGAGGAGTGGACCCGCCGACAGTATGAATGCGGGTGCATAGAATTTGAAGTCCGCTATATGTGTTCAGAGCGGGATTATAACGTAATTCCATGTATTTATGATAGATGTGTTGTTGAGCCTTTTTAAGGCTAAAACATATATTAACGATTCCGATAGTCGCATATCGGAGTCAGAGGGGTGATGAGGCATGTATGTATGACCCGCAAAGGGAGCAATGCCCGATTGCGTTAAAGGTAGCCTCGGGGATTGTGTAGAGGCCGTATAAGGCGGAAAAAGGTATGTTTTGTGGCATTTCCTTTGTAAAAGGTTTTATAAGGAAAATATGTGTCGATAGAGTATTTCATGCAATAAAACATATGTAGCCGAGGATTAAAGAGGGAAGGTTATATGTGGGTTTAAGGGTTACGAAGGTTTAAAGGAAGGTTATGAGGGTTTAAAAGTCCTGATAGGAAGGATTAATGGAGGCTTTAATCAAGTCTTATACAAAGGCTTGAGGGTTGTTTAAAAGTTCCGATAAAAGGTTTTAAGCGAGGTGATTGAGTTCCAATATAAAGGAACTGATAAGGGGCCTTAACCGTTTGTGGTTGAAGATCTGACTCCTTTGAGAGTTAAATACCTAGGACAGATGTGCTTATGCATTTTAATGCATACTGTGGAGATAAGCGGGGGTAACCTTGCCATCATAAAGGCCATCCGCCACTCCATTTTTTCATAGGTATAGAATACTCTTATTTTTAACTTTATCTCTCATCAATAAGATCCTATCACAGCTAAATGTATCTTGAATTTCCATCTTTCAAAACATTTGATACATTATTGGAGTAGTATTTTCAAATAAATATTGAAAGTGTGCTGGTTCATGTCCTATTCCCAAATTATTTTAAATAAATAATATAGATGTTTTTTTATTAATAATTATATATTATCAATAAAGTCTGATCACAACCAAACATATCTTGAATTTCAATCTTTCAAAACATCTGATACATTATTTGAGTAGTAATTTCAAATAAATATGGAAAGTGTGCTCTTTCATCACTATTACCACATTATTAGATATTATTAGATTATGCATAGTTTTTCATATATTATTTCCAGATTATTCGTAGTCTTTCATGTACTATTACCAGATTATTAAATTATTTTAAATAACATGAGTGTTTTTTAATTAAAAATTATAAACAAATCTAACATTGTATTTTTAACCTGATCTTTCATCAATAAGGTCTCATCACAACCAAACGGATTTTAAATTTCAATCTTCCAAACCATCTGGTACATTATTTGAGTATTATTTCCAGTTAAATATTAAAAGTGTGCACTCTCATTTACTATTACCTGATTATTTTAAATAGTGTACGTTTTTCATACTCCTAATTATGAATATAATCCGTATTTTTTATTCATATTTATAAATATAATCTGTTATTGATGTTCTTATTATTATTTAAATACTTATATAATATGTACTGATTAATAGCAAAAAGTGATGGATGTTCACATTATAAATTTGACAATTAAACTATAATTTAAATATTTTTATATAAGTTGAAATATTTTATATTATAAAAATAAAATATCTAAATATAAAATTGAATTTTGCATGTGTTGGCCACCTCAATTTTTTTAATTTTGTTTTCACAGCAAAATTGAAACTAGAGTGGGCCATTTTTTTTCACAAGAAAGTCCTATAGAAATTATATCTCATAGATGGCCACCTCAAAATATTTATTAATATTTTTCACTTTTATTTTATTTTTAAATTATTAAAAAAATATTGATATTTAAAATATTCAAAATATTTATTTATATTTATATATATATATATATATATATATATATATTAATTATTTATATGTGAAATAAAATGGTTTAATTCTTATATTTTTATGTTAATTTATAAAAAGTTTTAATATTAAATGTTTTAACCTTCTCCAAATTATTAGAGCAAAGTACTTAGATATCATAAGTCTTAACATCTCACTTCACTACTTGATTTTCCTCTTTTTCCATGTTTCGAATAATGATAAAATTTTATTTTTTGAAGATGACACATAAGATTTTTAGATTTAGGAACCATTGATCGAGAGGAAATATTTATGAAAAAAAAAGATCTTTACAACCATGACACCAAAAACTTGGAATCAAAATATATTGTGAGTCCTAAAATTAGAAATGTGATAAACATCATCGTATATTTTACATAAATCTTAAAATCTCTATATAGTTATTTGATCATTTGTCAAGCCCAACTCTAAATGAAAAACCCTTGTTTTTATCGAGAACTAGAACTCTCCCAGCTTCATACTTGTTCGACTTACTAGGTAAAGCCCTATTAAAAAAATCAAATATTGAAGATAATGAGAATTAAGAGGGAAATGATAAGTATGTTGAATTTTGAAAATAATTGAGTCAACAAAAATAATATTATTTTTTATTGTTGCATGATTTTTGTCTTGATAGGCACTCTTCACTCCAGTATAGAAGAGATGATGTAATGTCCTGTTATTGAACCTAGAGGCTCATCCTACAACCGAGTATGATGTGTAATGTTGTGCGTAAGTTGAAATTAGATCCTCTCTCATGTTAGATCCGTATTTAAAATAGATCTATGTTGGTGTTATTGTTATGTTATGTTATGTTATCTAAATATTTTGACTTTATCAAATTACCAACGCTTTTTTTAACAACCCATAAATTTTCCCATGGTATTTTTCTCAATCTAACTTATTTAAAAACACAAAATTAAATTTTTAAATTTTTTAAAACAACCCAGTCAACAAAAAAACAACAAAAAAAGTCTTGAGAGGCCAAGGGAAATCAAACCCTAGAAAACGTCCATGAAATGACAGAAAAAACATGAGAGACAAAGAGTCACTTGAGCAGAAAATGGTCGAGGATCAGGAGAAAATGACGGAGTCTATGTATGTCACGGAAGATTCGGGAGAAGGGAATGGACAAGAAATGGATAAGCTTCTGTTGTGATCATCAAAGAAGGTGATAAAGGGGTTCTGGAAGTATCAACCCAATTTTGATAATAAAAAGTCTCTTGGTTTGTTACAGTTAATGTGGAAATCTTTATTTACATAAGTATATTTTAGCATTGATATAGTTATTATTATTTTTGTTTGTAAGTTTTTGTGGTGGTTAAATTTTGAAAAAATTGTTTTTAGATTTATTTTATCTATAGCCAACATTTCTAATTTATATTTCAATTCCAAATCAAAACTCATCATCATAAATAATGGAACACTTTTAATCTACATTTCAATTCCAAATCAAAACTCATCATCAGAAATAAAGAAATAATGAAACACTTCTGATCTACCTTTCAAATCCAAATCAAAACCCATCTAATCTACATTTCAAATCCAAATCAAAACCCATCGTAACTGTTAAGAAAAAGAGATCTGAAAATTTATAAATACATAAAAAGGAAAAGAAAGAAAATAACTTGAGAGGTGGTGAAAACCTAAAAACCAAAATTTAAGAGGAATTTAACTAATTAATATATTCGAATTAATATAATAACATATAATGAATTAATATAATAAGATATAAGTCCACATGGGGTAGCTCAAGCGGCAAGGGCCGTGGAAATGAAGTCTCACCGAACCGGAAGTCTTGGGTTCAAATCTTGGGCTACCCTGCCCCCGTAGAGGGGTACATAATGGACATGTAAATCGAAGAGTCCCACCCCAGCCTTACAAAAAAAAATATAATAAGATATAATGATGTAAGGAAATTGAATCATTTATATATATGATTAATTAATAAAATAAAATTAATTATATGAGTGTTAGTTAATTAATGTATTAGAATTAGTAAATAACCTAATATATAAGGATAATGAAAAAATAGAATATTAAAGTTAATAATATATAAAGGTATAGAAATAATTATAATAATATATTACCTAAATATATTAATGGAATATGATATAAAATATTATTTTAATTAGTATTAAAATTTAATTATTTTAATTAATATAATTGAATTAGTGTATTAGTTAATAAAATTATTTGTTTATTAATACAAAATGTATATAGAAATCTAAGAATGGTAGAATTATATTAGATAAAAACCAAGAAAGAAAGATAAATTTGAAAGAAAAGAATAGGGTTTTGATAATGAAAGAACTATGCTGGAAAATGAACGAAAATTTTTCATGTTTGGAGGTTAAGGAATGTTATATATATTAGATATGTTACAATATAATTTGAAACATACCATTAATTGCCTTTGTAAATGAAATTAATTTAGAAGGATTTTTGTGCTTTTACTCAATAACTTTACCTCCCTTGAATGTATTGTAGACTACTCAATCAGTATGGTGCCAAATCCAACAAAGTTTCGTGCCTTCACTCTAGAAGAGATGATAGCGGCCACACAAAGCTTTAGTCAGGAGATTGGACGAGGGGGATTTGGATCGGTGTTCTTAGATGAATTGCCCAAAAGAAAAAACATAGCAGTAAAAGTGCTCACAGTTCTCCAACAAGGAGTTCAAGAGTTCTTGAATGAGGTGATTCTCATATATTTCTTTATTTATTTAATCATATAATACGGTTTAATTTGGATTATGTAACGATGTCTAACCATACAGTTTTGGCTCCACTTATGAGTAGTATATGTATTTATAATTCATGCATGTTATTTTACTTGATGAACAAGTTGATCTTCCTTCTAGAATTAATCATAAGAACTTGGTTTCTCTACTGGGTTAATCCAAGGAATTTATGCTTGTCTACAAGTATATGTTGGGAGGGTCCCTAAGGGATCAGTTTATGGTAAACTATATCGATAAGAGATATGTTTGCTAACACTACTACACAAAAGGGTTTTTAAGACAAAAGAAATATTTT
The DNA here is from genome assembly GCA_031772625.1 of Pinus tabuliformis. NCBI lineage: Eukaryota > Viridiplantae > Streptophyta > Pinopsida > Pinales > Pinaceae > Pinus > Pinus tabuliformis. The sequence continues at coordinate 1,601,217,055 of CM062817.1, forward strand.
GTCTTAAATAGCTATTGTTTTATTTTAATTATTTTTAATATAAATTTAAGACAACCAATTCTAAAGATAATTTAAAACAAAAGCACCCTGACAAAAACCAAACTATATCTAGAATTTAAGACAAAAGCAAAGGACCTATTTGAAAAATAATTTAAGATAAAAGCAAAGGACAACTAAATCCAGACTTCCTCTGTCATGGACAACTACAGGCCAACACAAAGACTTCCTCAGTTGTGGACATCTAACTTGGTCAAGACAAATTGACTTCCTCTGCCATAGAGAGTTAACTCGGTCACCCATTCATTTACTGCATAATAATGACTACAATGCTCTGATTAAATACCAGTTGATTTTTTTTAATAGAGCATGAGACACATGCATGCTCTAAATTTTGGTAGTCTCTATATATCCATTGGTTGAATGCAGGTTGTCTCCAATTGTGATTTAGGTGGCTCCAGAGAGACACACAAAACAAAGATGGCTCAAAAATCAAAGTGTTTGAATTATGCTCGAACTAGGACTGGTTTGAAGACCTCGTCGTCTTGATCGTGGTGGTATGAATGGTTCGTCAAACTGAGCTCGTATGCGAAAGATAGAGCCCTTCAAAGTTTGACATCACAGGGGAAAGTGGGGCCCACAGTGTGCCACATGGCATCCCAGTAAGCAGGTGGGACCCACATGGCAGCCCATCATCCATGGACACTTGGCATTCTCTCGTTTGTCTCCTAAACTTGCATAAGAGACAAAATCATTTTTAAATGGTTAAAAAATAACCATATAGCGCAATATGTTTCAACATATATAGTTATTAACAATAACTATATAAAACCATCAAACACATGGTTTCGGGGTCGGCGGCAACAAACCCCGCCAAACCCTTTAAACAACCCTATCGCAATATGAATTGAAAATCGCATTAATAATATGGGATCAGGATCGGCGGCAACAACCTCCAGCGAACCCTCCACTCTATATTAAGGGGCGGGCGCGGGCCATCGGTGGTGGACCCAGCCCACACTTGCGGGCCATGGGTCGGGGCGATATATATATATATATATATGTTTCGGCATAGACATCGACGCAATTATTATGGGTCGGGGCGATATATATATATATATATATATATCGCCCCGACCCATAATGATTGCGCCGATGTCTATGCCGAAACATCCAATAAAATGTCGATTGAAAGCGCCGATTGCCAATTACGATAGATACGCCGCCCGATCCGAACGTCGATTTTGATACATCGATGATAATGAGATCGGCAGAACCCCTGATACCTCGCCGATTTAATCGGCGACAATCCCTGTCGACCGTCAATTGCGATTAAAATATGTGCTGATAAGGTAATAATGCGGGGTTTAAGGGGCAGGACACCCTATTTCAAACTCATTTATGGTTATAAAATTTTTACATGTGGAGAAGGCGGGATTTGATCCCCCGACCTCTCCTTAACCATATGCCTCCTTCACCAATGCGCCAACCACTTTACCTTGGTGAATTCGCCCAAGGTTTTCCTATTTCAATAGTCATTTTTACCTCTACACACAGTTCGAGGAGGAGAGAGACTGTAGGCATGGATTTCGAGGTAGAAGGCAGACTAATTAATATTTTAATGCAGGAACCATGAAGTTTGTAGGAGGGCAAAATTTTCACTTTGTCAGAAATTGACAAGTTTTATATGGTTTTTACACTTCTCATCGCCACGAACACAATGGTGTTGTTCGTTTCTTCATCAAAGGTCTGCATTTTCCAGTCATTTCCAGAATGCACGTGGAACCATGATTTCAGCAAAAACAGGTAGCGGAACCATGAGCCATGAAATTTTCCCAAGGAGGTAAAATTTCGACATTTCAAAATATAGTCAAGTTTATATTGTTTTTCATGGATTCCACAGGGATCGCAATAGTGAGATCAGATTCTCCATTTGAGTTGCAGATTTGCAGCCAATCCATGGAGCAGAATCTTTGAGGAATCCCAAGGGTATCTAAAAGATTCCTTGAGCCCATAATTCTCAACTTCTCAAAATTCGAATTTTGGACAGTCGATTCAGCACTACTCGACGCCACAAATCTGATGGTGTCTTCAGATTTCTTATTCTCTCATTTCTTCTTCTAGTCACTTTTCTAAGTGCCAGTGTAGATGTCCACATTCATGTGCGAGCAGCCATCTTCATGCGATCGATGCCTTGAGAGCAATGGTCCGAGTAGCTTCATCAATGTGACATCCACTTCTTCAAATGGCCCTTGGTTGTGAGGTATATGATGTGTTCATATACTTCTTCTTTCTGCATTATGTTGCATAGAGCCTTGATTGATGTTGATGCAGGATCTTGTTTATTACATGTTGTCATGATTCCTTGTTTGATTTGATGCGGAATCTTTTATGTGATGTACTTGTTTTCATAACTCTTATGTTATGTTTTGAGATCCCTTGTTGTATGTTGTCGGGATCCTCTTTTTGTCATCATGCGTGTTTGTTTTGAAATCCCTTTTGTGCCATATTGGCGGGATGCTCATCATGCATGTTTTTGTGTCATACTGATAGGAGTTTGATTGAGAATTCCGGTTGGGAATATCTCTTAGAGCCACTCCTGTGTGAGGGAATTTTTCCTTGTATGATCAAGACATCATCTCTATGTACATCACCATTATTGACAGCACTTAATGCAGCAGCCTACACCATCTTGACACCGAGGACCAGAGACGTAGTCCCTCTTGGACGAACTCCATTATCAACGGCTTATATTTTCATGTGTTGATGATTGTTATGTTCCTCTTCTTTTCCACATGTAGATGTATACGTTAATGTTCTTTTAAAAATCAATTTTAACACATCACGAAAGTAAAAGGTATTGGAAGGGTCCTTCTTCACACTGGACCTGGATCAAGTGGTATCAGAGCGGTCTTTGCGTTGATGTGAATTGCAGTGTGAACAACGGCAGAGAATGAAAGAGCAATGTACGAGACCATGCTTAACATTTCCAAGAAAGTGGAAATCCTGTATGAAACTCTACAGAAAGAGACAGAGGAAAAGGAGTTGTTACAACTTCAGTTGAAAGCCAAAGAAGAGGCCATGGATGAACTGAAGCAAAACAAACATAATCTTCAAACTGAGAACGATGAATTGAAGATGCGCTTACATGAAGAGAAAGAGGCAAAACAAAGTTTGCTACGACAGCTGCAAGCAAAGGACGAGGCCTTGGAAAAACTGCAACGTAACCCATATGAGGTAAAAAGTAGTTCTCCATCTTCATGTATGTTTCCTGATGATGATTTCACTGTCTTTGAAAATCACACCACAGGAATTGGCTCCAAACTGTTAAAGAGAATGAGGTATGAAGGAAAAGGCTTGGGCGTTAATGGCCAAGGCATTGTCAACCCGATAAAAGTAGAGGAATTACCCCATCAGGCAGGACTTGGGTATGTCAGGAAAGAAGTTTGGGAATGGGTTGAGACAGTTAGCGAACCACCAACGACGGATGATGAGCAACCCTCATCAGTTCTTTCCAAATCGAAAGAGAAGGTAAAAGATGTTGATTTCCTTTCAATTTCACCCTCACATAGTATGATGTCTGTTGGAGATTTGGATATCCCCATTACAGGGACAAACATGAGGCTCCTTACAAAGACGAGACACGAGGAGAAAGAACTTGGTGCTAATAACCAAGGCATCACTCAACCTTTGGAGGTTGTGCATGAACATCGATTTGTAGGCTCGAGATACACTAAAGGAGAGTGCTCAAAGGTGTTAGATTTGTCCGAGACATTGTCGAGGAAAGAATATGATGGGAAAACATCCCCATCATCCCATGACAGTTTCCATTGCAAGGAGAGAGCTGAGGCAAGCTCTCATCGCCGTACTGACATCATAAAAAACAAAGGAAGGTATAACCATTTTCGATCTTTGAATGTTCATTTTGATTATGATCATGTTTTTAATAATGAACAAAGATCAAGGCATCGGAAAACATGTACTTTTGTGGTTTACCTAACCATACCTTTTCCAAGTGTTGGAAAAGAATGGCAGCACTCATGAGGCGTGAAAGACCCTCTCAACAGCATGAAAAGAAGCAGGTTAAGCAGATATGGAGAAAGAAATCCTACTGTAGTCATTGCGACAGAAATGGCCATCAAAGAGCCACTTGTTGGAAGCTCCATCCAGATCAACGCCTTAAAGACAAAGCATTAATGCGTGAACCAAGAAGAGCAGTTGTTCGACAAGCAAAACCACCTCAAGGAGGTGACACATTCACATTGATAAGTGAAAAATGGTTGTTTTGACTTGTTATCATTTCATGATCATTCTTTTGTAAATCATTTGTTGCATTTTAAAGTGTAAAACAGATTATGTGTTTTCCATCACTTGGTCAGCAACAATGATGTCTGGTCATGTTTTGAGTCGTATTTTGAGTTGCATGTTAAAACTCTAAAAGTAATGTTATGTTGCCATCACTTGTTAAAACAATAATGTTTGGCCTTATGAATGTAAATCATGTGTTGCAGTGATGATGTGTTTTCCATCACTTTTTGAAGCAACAATGATAAGTTGGCCTTGTTGTCATAGCTGGGGTATTGCGTCCATCTTGTTGTAAACTTGACCACCGAGTATGTATTATAAACTCGTGGCAAGTGTGGGACATTTGGGTCTTTGGTTGGTCTTGTCATTCAAGCATGTAATTTGTGAAAACAATGTACTACAGGTTACAGAAGTAGTAGGTGTCAGTTCGTCGCTTAAGGCTCCGAAGAACAAAGGTGAAGGAGATGGAAGCGAGACCTTTTCAGGACGCTTGTGATGCAGACAGGGTACAGAGAAAGATGCAGATTATTTTTTATGCTTTTGGAGGACCAAAAGCTCCTCAGTGGGGAGGATTGATCCAGGTGGCTCTAGAGAGACACACAAGACAAAGATGGCTCAAAAATCAAAGTGTTTGAATTATGCTCGAACTAGGACCAGATCGAAGACCTCATCATCCTGATCGTGGTGGTGTGAACAATTCGTCAAACCGAGCTTGTATGTGAAAGATAGAGCTCTTCAAAGTTTGACATGACAGGGGAAAAGTGGGGCCCACAGTATGCCACATGGCATCCCAGTAAGCAGGTGGGACCCACATGGTAGCCCATCAGCCATTGACACTTGGCATTCTCTCATTTGTCTCCTAAACTTGCATAAGAGACAAAATCATTTTTAAATAGTTAATAAACAACCATATAACGCAATATGTTTCAACATATATAGTTATTAAGAATAACTATATAAAACCATCAAACACATGGTTTCGGGATCGGCGACAACGAACCCTGTCGAACCCTTTAAATAACCCTATTGCAATATAAATCGTAAATCGCATTAATAATATGGGCTTGGGATCGGCGGCAACAACCTCCGCCGAACCCTCCACAACTGTCGCACCCATATATATATCTATCTATCTATCTATATATATATATATATATAACAAAACTCTGTACTAAGGGGCGAGCGCAGGCCATCGGAAATGGACCCAGCCCACACCCCAAAGCCAGATATATATATATCGCCCCGACCCATAATAATCGCACCGATGTCTATGCTGAAACATCCGATAAAGCGCCGATTGAAAGCTTCGATCGCCGATTGTGATAGATACGTCGTCCGATCCGAACGCCGATTTTGATACATCACCGATAACGATATCAGCGGAACCCCTGATATCCCACCGATTTAATCGGCGACAATCCCTACCAACCACCGATTGCAATTAAAATATACGTCGATAAGGTAATAATGCGGGGTTTAAGGGGCAAGCTATCCTATTTCAAACTCATTTATGGTTATAAAAGTTTTATATGTGGAGAAGGCAGGATTTGATCCCCCGACCTCTCCTTAACCATATGCCTCCTTTACCAATGCGCCAACCACTTTACCTTGGTGAATCCGCCCAAGGTTTTCCTATTTCAACAGTCATTTTTACCTCTGCACACAGTTCGAGGAGGAGAGAGACTGCAAGCATGGATTCAAGGTAGAAGGCAGACTAATTAATATTTTAATGCAGGGACCATGAAGTTTGCAGGAGGGCAAAATTTTCACTTTGTCAGAAATTGACAAGTTTTATATGGTTTTTACACTTCTCATCACCACGAACACAATGGTGTTGTTCGTTTCTTCATCAAAGGTCTTCATTATCCAGTCATTTCCAGAATTCACGTGGAACCATGATTTTAGCAAAAACAAAAAGTGGAACCATGAGCCATGAAATTTTCCCAAGGAGGTAAACTTTTGACATTTCAGAATATAGTCAAGTTTATACTTTTTTTTCATGGTTTTCCACAGGGATCGCAATGGCGAGATCAGATTCACCATCTAAGTTGCAGATTTGTAGTCCATCCATGGAGCAGAATCTTTGAGGAATCCCGGGGGAATCTAAAAGATTCCTTGAGCCAATAATTCTCAACTTCTCAAAATTTGGATTTTGGACAGTCGATTTAGCACTACTCGACGCCACAAATCTGATGGTGTCTTCAGATTTCTTATTCCCTCATTTCTTCTTCTAGTCACTTTTCTAATTGCCAGTGCAGATGTCCACCTACATGTGCGAGCAGCCATCTTCATGCGATCGATGCCTTGAGAGCAATGGCCCGAGCAACTTCAGCGGTGTGACATCCACTTCTTCATATGGCCCTTGGTTGTGAGGTATATGATGTGTTCATGTACTTCTTCTTTCTGCATTATGTTGCACAGAGCCTTGATTGATGTTGATGTAGGATCTTGTTTATTACATGTTGTCATGATTCCTTGCTTGATTTGATGCAGAATCTTTTATGTGATGTACTTGTTGTCATAACTCTTATGTTATGCTTTGAGATCCCTTGTTGTATGTTGTCGGGATCCTCTTGTTGTCATCATGCATGTTTGTTTTGACATCCCTTTTGTGCCATATTGGCGGGATGCTCTTCATGCATGTTTTTGTGTCATACTGATAGGAGTTTGATTGAGAATTATGATTGGGAATATCTCTTAGAGCCACTCCTGCGTGAGGGAATTTTTCCTTGTATGATCGAGACATCATCTCTGTGTACATCACCATTATTGACGGCACTTAATGGAGCGGCCTACATCATCTTGACACCGGGGCCCGGAGACGTAGTCCCTCCTAGACGAACTCCATTATCAACGGCTTATGTTTTCACGTGTTGATGATTGTTATGTTCCTCTTCTTTTCCGCATGCAGATGTATTCATTAATGTTCTTTTAAAAAGAAATTTTAACACATCACGAAAGTAAAAGGTCTTGGAAGGTTCCTTCTCAACACCCGGACCTGGACCAAATTGGGATTTTTTCCCTCGGTCTGTTGAGTAGGGCTTTGCATATTTTCTCTCCACATCATATTTGTGGCTATTGTTGTGCATGGAGTACACAATGAGTTCTTTGATCTCTTTTCTTGCTCTTCATTTTTATTATAGAAATTAATTCATGTTTGTAATAGTCATTGGATTCATAAAGATCATTCGAGGGTTTATTTATATGGTGGGGTTATGTATTGTATTTTTTAAGTGCCTTTCTGATGTTCGAGGAGCTGCTCACAGAGGTATATGCTTTCTTAGTTGCATCCACTAGTAATAGATAAGGTGCCCACTACAAAATAGATACAACTCTATGTCGTTTTATTTTCGAATATGTTTTTCATCTATTCTTTCTTTCAACACTTAATACTTTTAAAGCTGGCAAATGTACACCAATCCTAGTCTAACTTCGTATCAACTTATCAATCTCTTCCCTCCTTTTGAACCCCATTGCTCAACTCAAAGTATGAGGGGACATTCGTTGAATAAAGACATAACTGTGCTAGCCATTTTGGTTTATGGTAAGGCCTACCATATTAATTCAAAATGCTACCCATATCAATGAAAAGAATAAGGACTAGGAAATCAATAAAAAACCAAGAAGTATAAGCAACTTGTGATGTCAAGCTCACTAGGTGCATGGACTGGGATTTCCTTAGTTTGAGCTTATCATTTCTTTAACAACTTGAACAAATTATGTTTTCTCGTTCCCTCCTAGATGGGACTACCATTTTTGTAGTCTTCTCCAAAAAAGCTACAGTGGCCATGTGCATGGAGAGACTCCAACAAGTCATGCACATGCTTACCCATTCCATGACTCTACATAGAGTGGATTTTTGATGATTGCTTGTTGTAAAAACTTTTTTAGTTAAATCATAGGTGGAGGAACTTGGGTGAATGTGTATGGGTTTATGGTTCTACCATTTTGAGTTGTATTATTATCTGCATATAGTGGATTTCAATGATTGGTTGTGGCACAAACTTTTTTAGTTCAATCAGAGGTGGAGGGAGGCATAATGTGGATGGGTTTAGGGTTCTAATGATTTGAACTATATTATTCATGGATTGAAATCCATTCAATTAGTAGGTAAGCATGTCAAGTTGCTTGCTTGATATCAAAATTTTGGCATATATATATATCAATCCAAAGAAGTTATTATCTAGGATTGTGGAAAGAAAGTTGTTGGGATGCATTGTCTCTTCCCAAGGAATACAAATCAATATAGAAAGGGTTAAGGATATAAAATCCATTCCCTTTCCTAGGCACAAAAAGGCCATCCAATCATTTTTGTGGTAAAAGAAACATCCTTAGGAGGGTGATTCCAACATTCGTATCAATGGTGCAGGGGACAAATTGATCAATCACTGAAAAGTGAAGCCATGTGACTATATCGTCCCAAATACAGATGCGATCAGAAGAAATGTGGTAGGTTATTTGAGTAATTTACCATAATAAGTTCGTAAGAAGAATCCCATCTTTTGTTTCCCCCCAAATTCCCTGGAACTTTTATAAGCAGGAATACACAAACTACACTAAGAAACATTGCCTAATGAAGGAACACTTGCGAGTATATTTATTTAGTCAATGAACCAATGAAACCAAGTTCCAAGTAGAATATTGATCTCTATCCTTTCATAGCTTTCAACAACTCTGCTCCACTAGAGTTTGGTTGATCTTGTTTTTGGATTGATCTTGACCCTTGAAAAGATTGATAAAAATCATATCATCTATACACTAGACACCTTATTGATAATAGAAACTCACCAAACAAATAGGTTTCCCTGGCTCTATTTTCCCTTCAAGGGAACATCTTGTGGCACAATATCTAGAGGAGTGTTGTTGCCAAAGACATTCTCCTTGTCATAATGGAAAAGAAATGGTACAACCTTTCAAGGAAACGAAGATTGGCTGCAGTGAAATTTTCATTCTTAGAATTAACAAAGCTTTAACTCTTTGATTAAGGAAGTTCAATGTTCATTTGGTGATTCCACATTTTAGGGATCTAAAATTTCAAGATGGCTTATGATTCTTTTCCCCTTCTTAGGTGAAGAGAGACATCAAAAGCATGGTACAATGAGACCATGGGTCACATTCTTTTCCTTGTGAAGATAATCCAAGAAAACAAACCAAACCAAATAAAAAATATGATGAGTTGATGGGGTAAATCGATTTTGTCATGGATAAGTTCAAGAAATCAGAAATTAGTACGGAGGTGAAGCCTTCCTTTTTATTGAGGATGGTGGTATGGAAAATTCAAATGATTTTGTTGTTGGAGATTGGTATGAAGTAGAGGTACTCCATGGAGATGAGAATAATTATTTTCAAAGAGGTTAAGGGACTCTTCTCTCTCCCCATTTCAAATTGGCATAATTTCCATTTCCTATCATAAGAATCACTAAACAAGGAATGTCAATAATACCTAGTTCTTAAAATATTGTGACTTGTTGCTTCACTGACATAATTCCCTCCACTAGGACCGTCATGTGCATCTTTCAGAACTACTTATGTATCACTCTTCTCTAAGCATCTTAGTGAATTCCCATTAACATTTCATCACAACAAGATAGCATGGATCAGACTGTACAGATTTTAGCCATAATGCCTTCTTTTCCTAGGCATTGAGTTGGTTAGGGAAAGATCCATAATTAAGTAAATTTCTCAGTCTCGCATACCATTAGGCCTCTTATGGAGATGGGAATGGAATTTCATTATTAAACAAGGATATTTCCTTTTCCCGTCCAATTTCATTTAAAAAATCTTAATGTTTCTTAGAGAGTTTTTCGATTGCCTACATTTTTTATTGTGTAATTTGTTTTGAGGTTCACATTTATAGCATTTTCAAGGGTTCCCAAGTACATTTGTTGATAATTTGGCATGGAAATATGGATTTTAGTGTTAGTGGGTTGTAGACACTTGTTTTGTAAGTTGAAAATTTGGTCTATATATGTGACTTTCTATGGTATATGGTTGATCAAAGGATTGGAATATTTGTTGATTGAGAATCATGTAGTTCATTGTCAATTACTATGCCTTTAAAGGTTTCCTTATTTTTTTAAAAATGGATGATCTCTAAATCATCATAAAATAACTCTCTAGTTTGACACATTGTCAGACACTAAGTATCTGAAAAGCAGATGCATTAAGGACTTGAAAAGTAGTGATGAGGGCCTATTTTGATTCTCCTAACACCTTAACTTCATTCTAGTCTAATTGGATTATTCTAGTTGAGTTTTTGGTTGGAGTAACCTCGAGTTTCTTGCATCGAAGTAGGATATTACATTGACAAAGTAGTTATGTACATTCTAGTTGAAGATTTGATGGTTAGAAAGAATAGAGTGGTCTAACTCTTATTCCTTTTCTCACATTACTAAGAGCTGGTTACTACAACTTTCCACATGAATTTAGACTAATCTTCTATCAATGACTTAATCATTGGCTTGTGTTATTAAGGATTCATTTTTCAATTATCCATAATGGGAATGTTGGATTTCATTTTGTTTAGTATTTCATGATGTTGTGCTCAATGGGTGAATTAATATTCTTTAGTTATTTTTAAAAAATTCCTAAAATATCAAATCAAATTAAGCTTATATATAATTTGGTATTTGTTAAATTTCATTTAATTTGTCATATATATAGTGCATATATAGTTTGGGATCTTTTAAAATTCATTTGGTTTGGCTAAAGTTTTTTTTATTGTTTCAAATATCATTCTACAAAAAAAATCAAATGGAATTCTTGAATCCAAAGAACGAGACATCACTATTCATTTAAGTTGTTCAGGTATGTCCATGTCATTTAGAGACAATGACTTTATCAGTTTAGAAAACAGTGTATGGTTTAGGTTAATTTCATTTATCCTCCACAATTTGGTAGGTTAGGGTGATAATTTGGCTATACATAAAATAATGGAAAACTGAATTTTATTTTTCACTTTATTGAATTAAATTGACAAGGATCCTTTTGCTATGGTATTTTATTACAAAGGAAGTGCCCTTCATAGAATTATTGCAATTTATCTACAACAGTCGATTTCAATTTATCTACAATGGGACATTTAAGGAACATTCTATAACTGAGCTACTAGATGTATTAATAATTGCAAACATATTTGACATAACAACCTATGTCAAGCATTGTAGTTGTGCTTTGCATAATTCGCCATTAACCATAGAGTTTCCATTTCTTTATGAAGAGCTTCCTTCTATCATACTTAATAATAATGCAGTGCTAACACTCATAAATATGTGACTTTCTATGGTATAGGGTTGATCAAAGGATTGGACTCTGTTGATTTGAGAATCATATAGTTCATTCTCAATTACTATTCCTTTAAAGGTTTCCTTTTTTTTTTTTTAAATGGATCATCTCTGAATCATGATTAAAAAACTCTCTAGTTTGACACATTGTCAGGCACTAAGGATTTGAAAAGTAGATGCATTGACAATCTACCCTTATCAAATTATTCTAAGGGTTAAATCATTAAATTGGCCATGGCTAGTGAATCATCTTCTTGTTTTTTATTTTTGGGGATGGCATTGATGTTGAAAGCTAGGAAGTTGGTCACACGGGGGCTTCATTCAATGAAGCTTTGACATGTCACGCGCATTCATGGCATACTAAAAAATACCCTTAATTTGACTACATATTGGAAAATACCTTAAAAATAACATTATTTAACCCCCTACCCATACGAACCCAATACACCTTCCCAATTTAAAAAACCCTACTTTCACTAGATATTGTAGGTATCCATTTTTTCATTAACATTTTGCATGCCCCTTTATATTTTTTCATTAACTTTGAGCTCCATTTTTTATACCTCCTAATATAAAAATCATTTACCCCCTATTGTATGCTCAATATATTATGTCATTTTTTCCTCAATATATATGCCTCAATATGAATGCACATGGTATGGTATTTCTACCCCAGTGAATGGTTGGTGACTAAAACTAGGTATTCCTATTGATAGACTTTGAGATGTTGAGAATTATGATGTGTGGTATCTTGAACTTTTCATTATATAATATCTGAGTGACCATAAATCTTAAGGATCTAGACTCCTAAATCTAGGAATATTTTAAGCCCTTAAATTAGGGCTTGACCATAAATTTTAAGGATTTGGACTCCTAAATATAGAAATATGTTAAACCCTTGAATTAGGGCTTCATACTCAGTAGTATTGTTTGTACATTCAAACTCCATGCTACATGAGATGAAGCTCCTCTTCCTAAATGGGTCAATAATAAGACACTTGGCACTTGCATCTTTAACACATTTATATATGTCAAATAAAAAGGTACAAATATTTAGTTTGGGCCTAGATGAATAATTAGGATCATATTTTTAGCTTTGAGAGGGACACTTTTTAGGTTTCTAAGACTTGATTGGTATTCCATTAGCTGGAAAGATTAATTTCATATCATTGTTGCTTAGGGACTAACGAGGTGTTAACATCAAATTTCTCAAAAAATGTTTATGTCGTATAGCTTCCTAGGATAGAAAATTCTATAGTGGATGGATCACTCGATGCTTCTAACCAGGTGAAATTATGCTTCATATATTTTTTTCTCATTATCTTATTTTTGAAGAGTACTCCTTTCGACAAAATCTAAAAATGTGACCATCTGATGCAAAATATCCTTTGATTTTACTAGATCAATCTCTTCTCATTAGCATTCATAGACTTTATGGATGCCCATGACCATAATTTTCATAATCCAGTAGATTTGGGGGTTTGCAGAGAACCTAAGAGGGTCTATTTTGATTCTCCTATCACCTTAACGTCATTCTAGTCTAATTGGATTATTCTAGATGAGCTTATGGTTGGAGTAACCTTGAGTTTCTTGCATTCGAAGGAGGATATAACATTGCCCAAATAGTTATGGAATTTCTAGTTGAATATTTGATGGTTAGTAAGAATAGAGGGGTCTAACTTTTATTCCTTTTCACATACTACTAAGAGTTGGTCACTACAACCTCCCACATGAATTTAGACTAATCTTCTATCGATGCCTTAATCATTGACTTGTGTTAAGGATTCATTTTTCAAATATCCATAATGGAAATGTTTTATTTCATTTTCTTTAGGTCTTTAATGATGTTCTTCTCAATGGGTGATATAATATTGTTTAGCTATTTTTTAAATATTTCTAAAATATGAAATAAAATAAGCTTATATATAATTGGTATTTCGTAAATTTCATTTAAAATTCATTTGGTTTGGATAAATATTTGTTTATCATTTGAAATATTGTTCTACAATTTTTGTTTCAAATGGAATGTTGGAATATGAAGAACGAGGTGTCACTATTCATTTAAGTTGTTCAGGTATGTTTGTTTCATTTAGAGATCACAATTTTATCAGTTTAGACAAAAGTTTGTGGTTTAGGTTAGTGCCATTTATCCTCCATTTTTTGTCACTATATCTCAGGATGTTGGTAGATGATCAAATTCATGTAAGGATCTTTATTTTACTCACATCCTTTATATCTTATAGGTTTAGATGATTATAGACTTTCTTATTGTATTCATATTGTTCCTTTTGTTGACAGGTAATGAGTCACTTAGAATTTTGTTGGGGCCTTCGTTTTGATTTTAAAATATTTTGATTATTTTGGCTTTCCATAGAATGAGGAGGAAATGGGTGGCGATAGCAACGGTCAGGCTGCAGTGAAGACAGTTGGGGCAGAAAGCAGGAACAAGCAATTCCGGGGTGGTTGCGGCAAAGTGTCAGCAGAAGGCAGAGGCAGCGAAGTAGACAAGACGAGTGAGAGGCAGCCAAGGGAAGGAATAGTCGAGCAGGAACTAGCAGTCCAAGCGGCAAGGAAAATACAAAAGGAGAAACTCGTAAGGAGAAATGGTTGGTGTTGCTCGTGGGTTGGTTGTGGTGTGATAGAACAGGAGCATCTAGATGCGATCGAGCAAGACCTCTGAGTCTGTCATAGGCAGTTAGAGCCCGTAATCAGGTATTCCTTGTAATCATCTATGGATAAGGCCAATATATTATGCATTATTCTTCTGTGGACGTAATATGAATTAAGATCTGGACTGGTTTCTTGGCACGATGCAGGTGGTTGCTTATAATGTATGGACCCACTTAAATTTAAAAATTTTCGCAAGTCTAGGAATGTAGTAGCTTCATGGTATTAAACGATATGTTGTTGTATCACTTGTGTGTATGATGTTGTTTATATATATTGATGTTTGACATACCCTTGATCCCATCACAAACCCTTCTTAGTTCTGGACATGGCACGCCTTGGGTGAGACTCCTTACCCTTTAGGTAAGGTGAAAATGTTGGCGTTGTCCTAGACTACAACGAGCCATTGTTGGCCCTTTGCGCCTGAACCTAGGGTCTCCCCCTGATGACTCTTTTGTGCCAACAAATGGTTCCATTGTCGGGACCCAAAGTTACAAGAACTGGTTCAGAACATGGTGTCAAGGATATTCAAGAAAGAGATTAAAGATTGGTGGAATAACATAGTAGATCAATTTATAGCGGAACAAGCTATTCAAAGAGGACAACCGGTCACCAAAGTTAGCAAAGAGACGTTGTATGCTGAGGGTGCTAGTGACCAGTACGAGATCTTCTGGTGCAAGTTCCCAGAAGACTTGTATAATTGGTTAAGAAGGCTGAAAGTGCAGAATCAATCGGGGGGAACAACGTCAGCCTGTCGCAACTAGACTTCCTCAGATCTTGTATCACTACAGCAGGTAGATATGATCTGACCAAAGAAATTTAATTTTTGGTAAGGGATACTATGGAAGGGTATATAGTCGAGTTTTCTGCAGAAATTTATCAATATTTTTCAAGGGCGGAAGCGGTGTTTGGGTTCGGGTTAAGAGGAAGGTTGGTGAAGGAAGTGTCGTTGTGGATTAAAATGTTCATGGTAGAAGAAGGACTACTGCCCTCACCTACCATGGAGATGGTAGCGTAAAACCCCAGTACTGGGGGAAGGACCTAAGGAGAGAATGCTACTGGTTGGGGAATAGAGATATTGTTGAAGAAATGGATGTAGAAGAGTTACGGAAAGCCAGAGATGTTAGGGCACAGAAGAGAGCGTTGTTAGTGGACAAGTGGTAAGAAAGAGTGGTTCAAACTCTGAAGAAGAGAAAGATGGGACCCCACCAAGTAGGAGTGGTGTCAGGGAACCCCCAAGAGGAAGGGAGAGAAAACGGAGATGACAGACAAAGCAAGATTGGCAATTGGAAAGACAAGATCCAGCATGGTAAAGAGGATCCTTCCTTACAGGTTGCAGGAAGGATAGTGGAGGAACAAATGTCGAGCAGTTGTGAAGAGGAAAGTGAAGAGGAAATGGGCAACATCATGAGAAGGTTATTTGTCAAAGAAGAAGCATCCACAAGAAATCAGCAGCAATGTCCCCAAGGTACAAGTAGTATTCCTCCTGACCTTCCCCTAGTACCTTACTATAATCCAGGAAAAATTGTTATTAAATTAGCCATGCAATACGGGTACACAACATACACAAAAAATATAAGGCCAATTTCAATACATTAAATAGCAGGGGAATTAGTGGTATTAGTAACTTGGGACTACAAGGATCTCAGCAGCCTGGAACCAAGGGATTTGTGTTATTGGTGCATACTCAAATAAACATGGCGGGATATTTTACCAGATACCCAGATTTTGCGAGTAGGGGAAATGAAGACGTAGAACAACACTGGTATCTCTACAAAGCTATATGGAGAGCACGACAGACACTAGACAATGTCAAAACAGTTGAGTTCCAAACCATGCTAAGAGAGAGAGCTCTGTGTTGGTTTATAAAATGGGTGGAACAAAACCAGAATCCCATAGTAGACGAGATCAAGAGGGGGTTCTTGCAGGAATTCAAAGTACCTCAAACTGACCAAGAAGGGCTATCAGAGTTATGGGAGATCAAGCAGAATGAAGGTGAAACTACTTGGGAACTAATGAAAATATTTAAGGATGCCATTGCTAAGCTGAGTTACACCTTATATCCTAATCACCAAAGAGACTGGTTCATCAAGGCACTCTTGCTCCTAATAAGGACGTTGTTGGCGCAACAGAATATCAGGACTCTCCAAGATGCTTTAGAGAAAGTGTCACATATAGAGGCCATGGCTGGATATCCTCATGAATATCGAGGAGGGACAGGATTGCAGGATCCATCGATTATGGGCCTTCAAAACTAGATTGCAACTTTAACGGAGAAATTGAAGGACCTTCAACCAGTGCGGCCAGCCAGACCCAACGTATGGTGCATGCACTGCATGGTGGAGGGACATGTCGCGAGAGATTGTCCGAGGTTACAAGGGATTAATCATCTAGTGGGAATAGTAGGATCATCAGGAACCCCACCAACAACAGGAGTTGCGACAATAGGAGCACAAGAAGTTTTCCCGAGATGAAACAATCAAGAATATTGCGAGATCTGTAGAATGTATGGACATCTACAGCTGATGTGCCTAATACTACATAAGTACTCCAACATCCCTAATAAAAACTATTGTGAGTTTTGTGCATACACAACACATCACACTGACCAATGCAGAGCATTAGATGCTCTAGCCGAACGGTTGGATAGGTCGACGTTTAGAATCAATGAGTCCAACCGAGGAGGACAAGGAGGAAATGGGAGAGGAGGAAGAACAGGAGGAAGAGGCCCTGTAAGATGTTACAACTGTGACCAAGAGGGGCACGTCACTAGAGAATTCCCTCTCCCTAAGATACCTTGGTGTTCGCAATGTAGAATCAATACTCATGCCACGGAGGATTGCCTAGACCTCATTGCAAAGTGGGAAGAAAGGACTAGACAGAGAGGGGCTAGCCTGGTTAACGTCAAACCTCATACCGACAATGGTCTTCCCATAAAAAATATAAATATAGTCACAAGAAATCATACCATCCTAAGCGACAAAAACACTATTACCACGAGGTGGATAAATTGTTTGAAGGGATGATCGAGACAAGGGAGAATCAGAGAAAGGATGACCACGTGCTCAACAATGCTCACCTAATAGAAGAATGGTTTAAGTTGTTCCTGTAGATCGTTGAGGATGAATACATGTTGAAAGAGTTTCCCAAAAGTTTAAAGGCAACATTATTAGAGGAGAAAGGGGAAGTGGAATGGCCATTTGCTAACTTACCAGAAATGCATACCAGAAGAGTGCGGCGAAATAAGAAGAGAAGCGGAAAGGAATTTTGAATCAATGATCAGGTTGTGGGATTCCAAATCAAGGACACGATGCTAGACCTAGGGTCGGATGTGAACTCCCTTCCTAGGAAAACATGGGAGGCGATGGGGAAGTCGCAACTAAGATATTTGTCGATACAATTGAGAATGGAAAATCAATATTGTATTCTACCCATTGGAAGACTAGAGAATGTAGAAGTAGATGTGGCAAGAGTGAAGACGTACACTGAATTTGAAGTAATCAACATAATGGGTGATAAGGACCCATATCCAGTGCTCCTTGGGATCGACTAGGCCTATGAAAACTATGTTGTCATCGAACTAAAGAAAGAATTAATGATTTTTGAAGTAGAAGGGATGAGAGTGATACAACCCTTGGACCCCTATCATGGACCCAAGTTCCCAGAACCGTAGATGAAAGGAACAAGCCAGGAGTGCTAGACCAGCTATACACACTAATAGCAGGTAAAAGAGAAGATTACATAAATCCTACATCAGGAGGATCTGTCAGTTGGAGGAGTATTCGAAGCTCAAAAACTGGCTTTGAAGTTGTGTGGGATGCATGGCAACAAGGTGGAAATGAACTCAATACCAGAGGTTGCACAATGATAGGCCGATAAATTGGATAGGAGCAGAGGTAAGCGACTATTCGAAATTCCATGGCATCAAACCAATGGACATATTCTTGAACAAAGTGGATAGAGAAGTAAGGGAGGATCACAAAGTTCCCTTGCTAGATATCGTGCTCCTTGCCACACCGGCAAGGTGGTGGAGAACACACTGCAACACGTTGTGAGAATGGGGAGCCATAAAGCAAGCCATGAGGGAGAGGTTCGGTCAGGAGGAGGACCGCCCTCAAGACAATATGAAATACATAGGTAATTCAGATCCTAAGAATCACTTAGAGTTGTGCATGAGAATTTTCGAAAGACAGGGGATTCTGAAAGAACTTTGGTTACATGTATTCATACATACCCTAGGTACCATTCCCCAAGCTTGGTATGTACAAGAGGAGCTCCGTAAACAAACAAAAAATTGGGATACTATGGCAGCTCAGTTCATTAGCAGCTTCTCATTCAGGGATGATGATATACGCATGACTGAAACACTGCAAGCAATTAAAAGGATCCTGTTCACCCCAGGACAGGTGGTTGAAGGTTGTGTTGATGAAAAGTTCTTACAATATATTTATGACACAGGTTCTCTAGAATATGTGGCCTACGACAAGGTGGATGCAAAACCAGATGAGGATGGGTTAGAAGGACTGAGGCATCTGACCTTTGAAGAAACAGAAGGGGAAAGAGATATATGGGAAAGTCTTGCTGGAGAAGTCACTCACCTTCTACCGATGAAATTAAGGAAGCAAAATGTTGGAACGGAGGATAAACCTAAGATGGTGTCTGTGGGAGATTATTGGGATGAACAGATGACAAAATAAATTTTTGACCTATTGCAGGAATACCAAGACTTGTTTCCAGCGTCAGTAGCGGAGCTAAAAGGAATAAAAGGAGACATAGGGGAGATGAAGATTGTTCTAAGGTCGGATGCCTGTCTAGTGAAGCACAGGTCGTATAGATTGAACCCCGAGGTAAAAGAAAAGGTTAAGAGGGAGATCAAAAAAATGTTATAAGCATGGATTATATTTCTGGTAGATGAAGCGGAGTGGATAAGTCCGATAGTTATATAGAACAAGAAAGATGCAACAGAAATTAGGGTCTGCGTTGATTATAGAAGTCTGAATAATGCATGTGTGCATGATCCCTTTCTGACACCCTTCAGTGATGAAGTCCTGGACAATGTAGTGGGAAATGAAGCATATTCATTCATGGATGGATTCTTGGGCTACCATCAGGTCTGAATAACCGAAGAGGACAAAAGAAAGACAACATTCACCACTGAATGGGGGTCATATGCATACAATGTAATGTTGTTCGGGTTGAAGAACGCATCTGTGGTCTTCTCAAGAATTGTTATAGCTACATTCCAAGACTACATTCATAGGTTTCTAGAAGTGTACATGGATGAATGGACAGTATATAGCCTATTGAAGAAACACACAAGCCTATTAAGGATCATGTTCGAAAGGTGGCGACAGTTGAAAATTTCCTTAAACCTGAAGAAGTGCATTTTTGTGGTTCCATTTGGAACATTGCTAGGCCACATTGTTTGCAAGGATGGAGTGTGTGTAGATCCAGCAAAGGTTGCGGTAATTATCAACATGGAATTGCCACACAATGTAAAGCAACTGACGTCCACTTTAGGACATACAAGATATTATCGGCGCTTCATTAGGAACTATGCATCAATAACGGCCCCGATGGAGAAGCTACTAAAGAGGATGGAAGTATCTAATTAGATGGAGGGATGTCAAGTAGCATTGGATAAATTGAAAGAGAAATTGGTAAGTGCTCCGATCCTTGTCTATCCAGATTGGAACAAGATGTTTCACGTACACATTGATGCGTCAGGGATCACGCTAGGAGCATTCTTAGTGAAACCAGGGGAAATAAATATGGATCACCCAGTGTACTATGCCAGCAGTGAGTTGTCAACTGCAGAAAGGAATTATATGACAACAGAGAGGGAGGCATTGACCATGGTTTACTCTCTGCAGAAATTTAGGCATTACTTATTGGGGGCGTCATTCAATTTTTTCATAGATCATTCAATACTGAAGTACTTAGTGAACAAACTAGCATTAGAAGGTAGGATATGCTGATGGTTATTACTCTTTCAAGAATTCACTTTCGAGGTGGTCATCAAACCTAGAAGATTGAATGTGGGGCCAAATCATTTATCACGACTAGAGACTGGAGAGAACGAAGGAGCATTGGATGATCAGCTACCTGATGTTGACTTATTCAGAATAGAAGCAGTCCCGGACTACTTACAAGATATTGATGCGCTATTGACAACAAGACACTGCCCAAAGGGGTATACAGCAACGTAGAAGCGACACTTAATAGTAAGAGCAACAGACTACCAATTAATCGTAGGACATCTCTATAAGATGGGCCTGGACCAAGTCCTAAGGTGTTGTGTACGAAACAGAATATGTGCTATGAGAATGTCACGATGGGGTCGCGGGAGGCCATGTAGGAGGAAAAGCCACCACAAGGAAGATATTGCATGCAAGATTATGGTGGAAAACCCTCCACAAATATTCTAAGGAATATGATAAGAATTGTGACGTTTGTCAGAGGGTTGGGAAGCCTTCCCGACGGGACAAACTACCTTTAAATCTCGTTCATATAGTGCAAATCTTTGAGAAGTGGGCAATAGATTTCATTGGACCCATAACACCACCAGCAAGACATTCACGCACAAGATACATAATAACCGCCACTAAATATCTCACCAGATGGGCAGAAGCAGCACCTATCAAGGACTGTACAGCCGACACTGCCACAAGGTTCATTTTTGAGAATATAATTTCAAGATTTGGATGCCCAAAAAGCTTGACAAGTGACCAAGGAACACATTTTATAAATGAAACCGTTGAGTCTCTTCTCAAGAATTTTATGATTTAGCATCATAAAAGTAGTCCATACCATCCACAGGCCAATGGGACTGTCGAGGCATTCAACAAAATACTGGAAAAGGGTCTCACGAAGATTATATCAGCTAACAAGGATGATTGGGATGAGAGAGTACCAGCAACTCTATGGGCATACAGAACAACGGTGAAAAGACTTCATAAACAAACATCATTTCAACTAGTATACAGGAAGGAAGCAGTGGTTCCAGCAGAGTTCATAATACCGAGCATGTTCATTTCGGAGGCAACAAGAATGACGGACAATGTAGCATTGAGAGAAAGACTAAGTCAACTAATGGAACTTTACGAGTCTAGGTTCTTGGCCGAGTTTGACTAGTCAGTGGAGCAGATAAGGAAAAAATATTGGCATGACAGGCACATTAGGAGGAAAATGCTCAAAATTAGAGATCACGTATTGTTATACGACATCAAGTTCCAAAAGTTCCCGAGTAAACTGCAGATGCACTAGCTGGGCCCGTTCGTAGTTGTGGAAATCATAGATTCTAGAGTGGTAAGGTTGGCGCAACTGAATGGAGAAATGATACAAGGTTGGGTAAACGGCACACACTTGAAGCCCTTCCACATGCCAACACATTGGTGAGCTCCTACGATCATATCCAAGCACCATGTTCAAATTTGGTAGCAACCAACGCTGATATGAGGAAGAAGCTGGAGATAGGAAGATCAGCGTTGCCAGACGTAGTTGAGATATGCGAAAGGACAATCAAGGGTAAGATCAGCGAGGTAGAAGCTAAGAAGCAAGCACTCATTAATGCACTAGCGGACGGGTATGCCTTGATGGACAAAGTTCACGACTGGTCGGGAAGCCTCGCATTAAAAAATCATCTAGTATACCCTATGAGAGAGAAAATACAGGTATTTTTCACCGGTAGCAAGGATTGCATGGATTCTAACCAACTCCAATAGATTAATGAGAAGATCGTTGCCATCCTAGCACAGGTTGATCAGATTGAAGAAGAATCAGCAAAAACTAAAAAGGTGATAAGAGACTTGCACCCACCGGTCCGTCTACAGGTTCTGGCTCTAAAAGAGGTTTGCAACAATAGTGTAGAATAGTGAAACTGTCTGCAAAGTCAAAGTCCAACTGAATTAACGTCTAATACGACTGAAGACTTCACTCAACAAGCCAATGCGATCATTATCAGATGGGAAGATGCCCTCCAAAATTACAATGAATTCAAGCAGCAAATTACCACTATTGTTCCGAAGTTGGAGCCTTCATTTGAAAAGGAAGGGCAAAAAAAAGATGAAGGTGCAATGGGAGCAGACACCACCTTACAAGTGACTACTGAGATAAAGGGAGCATCAACTCATCAGCCAGTAGAATCAGCGCAGCCACCAATAGGACCGTTGAGCTCGAAATGAATTGACTCGGGGACGAGTCAAAGAATTGTGGTCAGGGCCTGTTGGGGCCTTCATTTTGATTTTAAAAGATTTTGATTATTTTGGCTTTCCATAGAACAAGGAGGAAACATGTGGCGGTAGCAACGATCAGGTTGCGATGAAGACAACTGGGTGGAAAGCAGGAACAAGTAGTTGTGGGGTGGTTGCAGCAAAGTGTTAGCAGAAGGCAGAGGAAACTGAGCGGACAAGATGGATGAGAGGAAGCCAAGGGAAGGAATAGCCGAGCGGGAACTGGCAGTCTAAGCGGTAGGGGAAATACAAAAGGAGAAACTCATAAGGAGAAATGGTTGTTGTTGCTAGTGGGTTGGTTGTGATGTGATAGAACAGGAGCACCTAGATGTGAGCGAGAAGGACCTTTGGGTCAAAGATTGAACCTCAAATCTGTCATAGGCAGTTAGAGCCTGTAATCGGGTATTCATTGTAATAATCTGTCTAAGGCCAATATATTATGCATTTTTCTTCTGTGGACTTAATATGAATTAAGATATGCACTAGTTTCTTAGCACGATGCAGGTGGTTGCTTATAATGTCTGGAACCACTTAAATTTAAAAATATTCTACAAGTCTAGGGATGCAGTAGCTTCATGGTATTAAACGATATGTCGTTGTATCTTTTGTGTGTATGATGTTGTTATATATATATATATATATATATATTTATATATAGATTGATATTTGACATACCCTTGATCCCATGACGAACCCTTCTTAGTTCTGGTCAGGGCACACCTCGGGTGAGACTCCTTACCCTTTGTGTAAGGTGAAAATGTCGGCGTTGTCCTAAACTACAACGAGCCATTGTTGACCCTTTGTGCCTGAACCCAAGGTCTCCCCCTGATGACTCTTTGTGCCAACAAATTTAAAGTGTATTCATAAGGTTTTAATCCTATCATCCATTCCTTTTTATATAGGATTAGCATATCCACTTATACTATCTTTGAATTACAAGTAGAAGAGTAACAAATAAAAATGATTATATGACACAAACTTTGAGATGTATTTCCAGGTTGCTTGCATTTAGATTGAGGGAGATATATTCAAACCTCAACAGAACAAAAGAAGACTTTAGTAAATTTCCTGAAGAAGGAAACCTTTGTTGGTTTTGTCACTGAATGAGGAAATTTGAATTGCCTTTTGAGATCCTTCAGTTTTGGAGGATTTGTTCTTTCATTCTTACTATGCAAAACTAATTCTTCTTTGAAATAAACATAATCAACTCCTAGTTGCACAATGGCTTGGTCCATATTAGCTCTAATATATTTAGTTTTTTATCTTTAACTTCAAGAGATAATACAGTGAGAACTTCTCAACAAAACATATCTGGGTGACTTCAATGATTTTCTTCAAAACTTTATGGAAAATTTTCATGTTAATGTCTCCTTTTGATTATCAAGATCCTCGGCCCTAAAACAATTTTATACACAATACTTCTTCTTGTAATATATATGCTCCAATGATTCAACCTCCAGCAACATTAATCAAATCACAACATCAAAAATGAATTCAACCTTCACAAATTCTAAGGTTACACATATAAGTCCTCAAGCCTTATAAACTAAGGAATTGGGATTTCAGACTTCATTATATCCACAAAAAAGAGCATACCTCAAAATTATAACAAAAAATTGACCTATTGTAATTCTCAGTCTGAAACAAAGTGAAGTAATTCATCCTACTTTATTCTCTTCAAGAATGCAAGAACAAATTACACATCAAGATTTGTAGACAAACTTTGACATCAGTTTCAAATCTTCTATGAGATTAATTTAATGAGGGAAAAAAAATATTCTTTGGTCTCCTGGAAAACATGTTGAACCTCTTACAATCAACTTATCCTTGGAGACATTTCAGACTTCTGAGGCTTCTTCCAGAATAATAGAGAGATTAAATGTGATCTTTAACTTCCTCTCTTCAACAAGCTCTAATACCACGTTGAAAATGCAAGTGCAATAGAGACTAGAACAAATTTTTGAACATGATAATGATTTATGATGTCTTACATATCTTCTTTTAGCATTTACAATTTGTTCATCAAGAAATTATACTTCATTAATTTAACCACATACATTAGAACAAAAGTAGAGATCACAATGTGCAAGAACAACACAAGTTTACCCTAGGGAAACTGACTTGGGGTAAAAACCTAACAAATCCTTCCTTAGATCATCATTTCAACAAGACATCAAACTTCAAAGTCATATACACACTGACCAACATGATAGCAAGATGACATTCCAACAAAAGGAATTGGTGAAAGAGAAAAAAGGATTAAAGGAAAAGGTTAGGAGATGGAGGATGCACTCTGTATATTTAAAAACTAAGAATAAGAGGTTTGAAACGGAATTGAAGAAGATTCAAGGCTCATGTGCAAAGATTAATATTTAGATCAAAAAGTGATAGAGTTGGAATTTCAAAGTTTTGGTTTTTGGCAGAGGAGAAATAGTTGTTTGTGTGGGGATACACAGAAGAGTCAGGTTGGGGGAATGTCAAGATCATAAAATGTCTCTTTTTTTCCTATACATCATCCTTACTTATTCTACTATTTTACCAATTCTTAAAGTTTTTACCTAGTACTTTTGCAATCTTTTTTATGTGATCATCAAGATTTGAGTTCAAAGTTGCATATTACTTAAAAGATGATAGGTGAATCATTATTTTGGTCAAAATTCTTTCATTTATCATGTTTTATAAGGTTTATGATTTATTACAAGTCACTAACCAAGGTTGGTGCAGACCACTTTGTCATCTTGGCTTTCCACAAGGGTCAATGGTTAGCTGGAAGTATGAACACTTTCTAAAGATTATTTTGGATCTAGTTTGATAGTCAAAGGTGCGCTTATCTTCTACTATTATCTACAAGTTGAGAAACGAGGAGTTATTTACTAAAACAACCTCTTATGTACCAAAACCGACTTCTTTGTTGAACCACGTTAACATCAGAACTGGATTTGATTCCCATCTATGGAAAATGGTTATGATTTGTAGTTGACTTTGTTTGTATTCAATCGAATCGTTGATAACCTAATTTTTAATGTAAATATCTATATAAATTGAACCATGGCCTTGAGCCTAGTTATAGTACCTATGATAGGGAGATGCTACTAGTTTACTGATATGGTGTCACTCCTCAACTAGATCTAATCCATTTTCCTCAAATGTAATACAAGATTGAAATTTATTAATATAAGCTTGATGTCAGGTTTATTTCTCCATTTATGGTACATTTAATAATTATTTTGATTCTATGATTTAAGTTAATATTTAAGGGTGTGAGCTGGTTGGTTAGGGCCCTACCATACCAGCTTGACACTACTCTGAATATTTGTTTTTGTTGTGTGGTTTGCTAATTTGGCATATAGTGTGAGCTTGTATATAGATCTAGTGTATTGATTGTGTGGGTTATTTATAAATCGTTAAGTTCTGTGTGTGAACACTTTTATGCCCTATCTCTTGATATTTTATTAACACCTTCACTTATGGTTATTTGGTATTTAGATCTGAAGAGTGAAGATATAAAGGTAATTGATCTCTTTGAAACCATTTAATATACTTAACAGTGTTAATCAAAATAATAAACTATGACAATACCTTGATATATGCTCCACAATTATTTGTTAGGTACCATTTTGATTCTCGTTTCCTTTTAGTTTTTCAATATTCTTACAGTGACATCATTAAGCGAGAGTGTGATCTACAACTCTCAAGTCAATAGTGACACTAGAGTTGGAGATCTCTCAAATCTTAACCTTTGTTTCATTACAAGTAATGATAGATCTGTAAATGCTTGAGACTTTTTGTTCAACAAGTAATTTGGGTTTTGTATGATGCAGTGAAACCTTCAGTAATCATTGGATGAATCAATAACCTTGTTAGGGATAGATAAGTGTTGAAACTTGACTAGTATTTCACTGATATAAAGTCTATTGGTAATAAAAACCCTAATATCATCGTTGGAAAGTGAATTAAAACATCATTTAAGTATTGTTGCAGGCTTTGTAATATTTGACCTATTTCATATTGACATAAAAAAAGGTGTTTTATACTTGGTTTGTAATGTTGTTTGATCTACTAAGTTTATAGATTTAGATTAAGTGATTGATTTGGCTTTTAGAGCTTGAAATTTTAGTCATTTGGAACTGTGATTTGCATTTATGGCATGCACTTATAATTTTGTTGAATAGTGAGTGTAGCACAAGTTATTGGAAGAAGGGAACCTTGATTAATTGAGTTGTGTTCTTGTAACCTTATTTGAGTGATTAATTTTGAAAGCATTGGCTTTTATTGTTAGGGTTAAAAAGTTTTTTACACCTGGTTTCTTTTTTTAATCAACATCATAGATTCCAATTTTTATGATTGAATGAAACAGACCATTTGGTTAAGGTGTGTTTACAATTTTGGGACAACATTTGAACAGAGATTATTTTCATTTATACACATAACCACTGCTCATACAGTTACTGCATTTTATTTGAGTTGTCAAGCACTAGAGATAGATTCAAACCTTACTTTTGATTCTTTGATTGTTCACAGAGTGGACTGGAGAGAGAACGTAGTGCAGGAAATTTAGCAGTGGTTTCATTTTGATTTGAATGTCCTATTTGGCATTAGAAGCAGGTTGGATTGCTTAGGGTTTACATGCTTGGGTTATGTAGTGCTAAGGAAATATTTTTAATTGGTTTGTTCATTTGATTAAGGAGAATGATCAACTTTTCAGTTGAATGTTAAGTGGGATTTTTCTAATAAAATATCAAGGTATTTGTAGGAGTGGGATTGGGATTTGACAGGTAATTGCAAGAAATTTATGGTGATTTGATGAACATAATAGAATAGGGTTTGTCTTATAGGTATCCAAAGTATTTACAAGCATTTCCTGTGTTGATCATCTAAGTTTATGAACTCCTGGCTGACAATTTATGTTGGGTCACTATACATACAATTACTGAAACCAACAGCCACATGTGGAAGATCACAGGTTCAACGCAATTCTTAAGTCAAATCTACAGTTAAAGTAGCCATGGTGCACCTATAACATGCAGAATATATATTGAATTAGTTCCACAATCAAGCGAGTGAGGTTTGAAGACAAGATTGAAGATTGATGTTGTGTGATGATGTTTCTTCTCACGATTTACTCCTTCAGTAGTAAATTTTGAGAATAAAGACTCCCATTTTTATTCAGAGACTGAGATGCCAATCTCAATCTCTCATTTTTTTCATTTTTAAAACTTTGTATAAACAGTTCATTTGTAAGCGAAAGGGAGTTCAGAAGTTAATATTATTTTTTGATATGTATTCTTGTGGACAAGACTTTCTTTACACTTTTCATATAATATAAAACTCTATTATGGTGTTGGTCTAGCTGTTGTTAGTGATTTCAATTTCGTGACCTGAGTTTTTTTGTTTTCCACAATACTGGAGATCTAGGTTAGGGTCTTAGAATAAATTACACTACCAATCCAAATACCACAACAAACTACTTTGCACATCGTAACATAAACAACAATAAATTAACTAGTGTACAAATATAGACAACTTTTTACAATTTTCAACAACCCAACTTTGTTATATTAATAAACTGCAATACAACTATCTAGAGATCCTATACTAGCAGTAATGGCCCTCATACATCCACTGATATGAGAATAAAAAATAGGGTTTGGTGTTTCTCATTTTATAACCAATCTACCCTGAACAAGAAAACACTTGACCTATTGGATGATGTAGCACTCAACAACCCTTTCAATCCATGTGTCTTGAACACATCTGCCCGGCCCTTTGGCTCCTAATCTGCAACAACACCTTTTAGCCTCTATCAACGAAACAACTCCTTTAGGTCACTGAACATAGCTCCAATATTCCCTGTGGTTGATCATTTTTCCATCAATGACTCAACAGTTAGGATCTTCTTGTGAGTTGTTCACAACTCTAGACCACTAGCTACTCGTTAGTCCTTCAAGGGCACAACTCTTACGGACTTCTTCCCACTATTGCCTTCTTGTGGTACCCGATAAAGACAATCTTAGGGCATGAAGAGATGCCCACTTTAGCTGTAGATTTCCTTCTCTTATAAGCAATCTAGGGCTAGGCAAACAACTCCCTTTGACTTCCTTCTTTAGTCCTTCAAATATCAGTCACTGAGCTTCCTTCAAATATGCCTCTCCTAGTAGTCCAAATGTCCTTCTTTGCCCCACTCTTGGGGATCCCAATATCATCCACTTGTTTCCCTCCTTACAGCCTTAGGATGTCCTTAAAAATGTCCAAGCAACTATTGTTCTAGATCCTCTAAAACAACCCTCCAACCTTGGAAACTTCCTCCACAAACTTCGCACTTTTGTAACTTTCTTTTCTGCCTTTCTAACTGCTTTCGGTGCTTTCTAAATTTACGTGAAACCACAAGTATAAACCTCATACTATGGTTGCTTCAACACATCAAACAAAACATCTTTCCTTCCACACTTTACCTCACTTTTCTCAGTGATAAACTCAGTCTACTAACCTACATTCAATCCATGTGTAAGAGCCCTACAACTAATCCTATTGTATCTCGACCCTACTCAAGGTGCCCTTCATATTTTGGCCATGTTTTCATCCAAGGAACAGAGATAAAGGTGGCCTAATAACGCGGCCTTGTGAGACTATTTTTCACCCTAAAACAAAGGCTCCAATCTTGGCTCCTATTCTGGCTGATAGGCTCTCAAAGACTCAACTTCTCTTCATCTTTACTTGTGCCAAACCAAACCAAAACAAATATGAAAACTCATTCTTTCTTTCGCTCTTGTCCATATCAATAATCTGAGATGTGTGAGGTCTTTCTTGAGGAATATTTGAAATTTTTGGATGTTCAAATGAGGTCTACTCTCTCCTTAATTATATGCTTCTTAGTGGTGTGACTCTTTCTCCCTTAAGGGCACTCCTTACATTAGGTTGACTTGTAAAATTTATTAACATAACCACACATAAACATATAAAATTATTATATTGCTTTGTAGAACCCCTATCTTAGTGTTCTTTATGTCCCTTGGCTTCTTTTAGGGTCCTCTACAATCACCAAGGGTTATATCATCAAAACTCTTAGTGGTTTCACACCCACAAGCTTGGGTGCAAAGCCCGCACTTTGTGTTATAAGCCCACAAAGCAATTTTTTGTTGCCCATTCCTCTAAAACCCTGAACCCTATCGCTTGGAGTACCCCCTAAGCAACCAATATCAACAATTTCTAGCACCTCCTATTCCTTGGGAATGCCCCTTGAAGATGTGCGAGATCAATATTATATTTGTTCTCCATCTGATTTCTTTATGCTCTATTTTCATGAATTTAATTTAATATTTTGTCTTATTTAGATGCTTTGTTTTCTTAGTTATGATTTTATCTCCCATTTTTACTTGTTTGTTTTGCTTTCCCACAAGTAAAGTGTTTTAGAAAAGGATTAAAACAACCAAAACATTTACTTCATTGTTCTTTTATCGCATAGTCTCAAATTTATAATTGAAAATTATAATTAGCTCTAGTTTAGTATACACATCGGTAATCTCCTAGGCTTCGTGTACTTTAATTCCAATCATTTTCTTTTCATTCTAGAGTAAAATTTCATTGTTTTTATAGTTATTGCTTTTTAGAATATATTTATTTTCAAAGTCTCAAATATTAGATATGTTTTTTATTCATAGATTAGACGTGCTTTCAAGTATAATAGATTAGAATTGTCTTTGAATTCAATAGATTAGATATGTTTCAAAAAGCACAATATATTAGATTTCCTTTCAAAGTTCAATAGGCCATATTTATTTCAAAACCTAACAAAATAAGTTTTATTTCTTATTCAATACAATAGAATTTCAAAAGCTTTCATAGTATTGAACTAAAATAGATTTATTTTGCATTTCTTTATTTTTCAAGCTCTCAATTCGATGATTCATTTAATATAGTTTTTGAGAAAGAATATGTTTGTGATCACTTAGATCTTTTCATGAGTAAGTTTCATTTGAACTTTGCAATCATTTCCATAAGTTAATTTCCTTTTATATTGCCGAAACTTAATACTATGATATATATAGTGCAAGTATACTTCTCAAGAACACTCACCCTGGATTGATAATTTAATGCAAGTAATTTAACTAACAATTAAATAACCTAAAAATATCTAAACCCTCTATCACATTAAAATATATAAAATATAAATAATAGCTATAAATAAAGATCCATTTTACCATATAAATTAAATAATATTTATATAAACATATTTAAATTTCACTAATAAGCATAAAAAACTTAATATTTACAATATAACAAGATTTTTAACAATGGATATTCACCCCCACTTTACTATGGATATTATTAACTTGTAAATAAGTTGTGTTACAATACCATGGGCCAATACTATAGCTCATCAATACCACATGCCCAAAAATCATCTCTCATTTCACAATCAAATATATATATATATATATATATATATATAATTTTACTACATTTTTGTGCTTATGTTATGTAATCATTTTGATGATAGACAATGCTTATAATAGTGGTAGTTACATTAAGCTTAATAAGAATCTCGTTAAAAAATTTAATAAAGAAGTATTGACAACAATTAATTCGATTAATTCCCTCAAACCTTTCTGTAAAAATCTTATTGAAAGCAATTCCCTTACCCCCAGAATTTATGGCCTTCCAAATATTCATAAGGATGGGGTTCCCCTGAGACCTATTGTTAACACAATAGGTGGGCCTTAGTATCTTCTCGCTAAATTCTTGGCTCAAAGGCTCAAACTTCTTGTTGGTCGCATTGATTCCTTTGTTAAGGACTCTGCTTCATTTGTTAAAGAATGGAAGGATATTAGGCAAGACCCAGGGGACTTTTTAGTGAGAATTGGTGTTGTTTACCTTTATACCAAAATCCCTATTCAAGAGGCCATTGATGTCATAAATCAGATTATTGATAATGACACTGCCAAATTGGTTGGTCTCTACCTCACCTCTACTTTTTTCAATTTCCAAGTCGAGTTCTTTGAATAAACTTGTGGGGTAGCAATGGGTTCTCCTCTTTCCCCTATAGTTTCTAACTTATTCATGGAATATTTTGAGACTAAGGCCTTAGCGTCTACTCAATTTTTCCCTAAAAAATGGAAGAGGTTTGTTGATGGTACTTGTGTCATTTGGCCCCATGGTCATGAGATATTGGATTTGTTTCTTAACTATCTTAATTCCCAATCAAACTCCATCAAATTCACAATGGAGGTTGAGGTAAATGGGTGTCTTCCTTTCCTTGGCATCCTTCTATCTAGAATGAATGATGGTTTTGTTTCTCACAAAATCTTTTGCAAAAAAACTCACATGGAACAATATTGTCATTCTAGTTCTCATCATTTTTCAATGCAAAAATTCGGGGTTCTGAGCACTCTTGCCATCCGTGCTTTAAGAATTTATGATGAAAATCACCTAGAGGAGGAAAAATATCATCGTCTAAATTTTTTTGAAAATAATGGCTATAGCAGAGCTCAAGGCTTTTCAAAGAGCCAGTAAAGATTCTAGGGTTAAGCCCTCTCAAGATGATCTACTTTCTAAGGTGTAGCTCTCATTTATCCAAGGGACCACTGACAGCATTACCAATATTCTTAAAAAGAATAAAGTTTATGTTTCTTTCAAACCCTTTAATACCTTTAAAAATTCTCTCAGATATGTTAAGGACCCTATAGACCCTAAAGACATGAAAGGTGTCTACTCGATCCCCTATTCCTATGGGATTCCCTATATTGGAGAAATTGGTCACTCCATTAACCAGAGAATCCAGGAACATGCAACAGACATTAGGCACAACTGCTTCTGCTCATCAGCTCTAGCTGAACATGCTGAGAAATATAAGCACCATGTCTGCATTGAGGATGCAAGGGTCATTGCAAGGGTTGATCACTTCCACCATAGGAAGCTAAGAGAGGCTATTGAGATTGAGAAGCATGCAATCAATCTCAACAGGGATGATGGTTGGAAATTGAGTAAGAGTTGGATTATGACCCTCTCTTCTTGATTCCCCCATGTTATTTCATTTTTTAATTAATTAATTATTGAGTAAAAATTACTTATTTTCTTTAATTATTTTTTATTCAATTTTAATTTCATCCTCGTTTTATTGAATTTTATTATTCTAAATTCTTAATTTTATTTCTTTATATACAAATAAAATTTTATTTATTTATTAATAATAATAATATTAATCTTATGATAGCCCCAAGGGTTAGCTCAGTTGGTCAAAATTAGTGCCTCGCCATCGGGAGATCACAAGGTCCAATCTCCCCAAAGCCCTTGGGGTCAGGCCTTGCTAGTGGGCCGCATCCCTAAAAAAAAATATTAATCTACATTTGAATTTTAATTTAATTAATTTTTATATTTAAATTAATAACAGCTAATTTACAGGAGCTAGTTTATAACTAAATTTTATTTTAATTAATTCTATAACTAATTCTTAACTACTAACTCTGATGCATCATTGTTATTTATTCATTTGGATTGATGGATTTTTTCACCTTTGTCGCCCAAATCCTAATAAAAAATTACAGACCCACAAACCATTCATTGTAATATTAATTTTTTTTAATAACTTATAAAAATACAATTTATTAGCTTTTAGTTTTTAATCTTTAAAAATAAATTATATGGAAGGTTTTTTAATTTCTAAAAATAAAATATATGGAAGATTTTAAACAAAGTCTACTTTAATATATTGATAACATATATGGTTAGGAATCCCGGATGCGGGTGAAAATAGTGGAGGATGAGGTGGCCACCAACTGGGTTGGCATGTGGAGAGAGCACATGGCCTCCCACAGGGTGGCACAGAGATCCAAACATGGCATTAACCACTGCCATAAATGTGCCTCAAGTGAATACTGCCACCGCTTTGATAACCGACTTCAACCTCGGCTCGACGTAACGATGGGCTCTTTGGAAAACACCACCTCTGCTCTTACCATTCCTCCACTGCAACCTTCTGTCATTCCTCCTTTGCAACCTCGGCCCCTGCAATGCATCTACCCTCATGCAGTGGCGACGCCCAGCTCCCGCACCACCACTAGAAGGCGGCGTAGTCTTTATTTCTGCATAGATTTTGGCTCGGGCATCCATCTCACCCACAACTTGAACCTGCAAATCCTCATCCCCTTGGCCCTCGTAGCTCATCCCTCTGCAGAATTACCTGGTAATTCCGCTACAACGCAGCAACCCACTGCACCTAATTCAAACCCAAACTCGCCTCCAATTGTGGAAAGCATGGTGTGCCATAGGATGCGCAGTCAAAGAGGTGGGAATCGAGGGAGCCTGAGTCGCTCCAGGCACTCTTTTGCTTTAGAGACCACCTCTTCTCTGGTTGAGCAGAACACTGGCCGCTACCCCAACACGCATAGTGGCAATGGTCGTTTCCACTCAGGAGCCTCTGCTACACCTCCCTCCACTTCCGGCCCTTCTCCTAGAAGCACTCTACCTGCCCCTCAGCCTCAGTCCTAGAATGCTCAATTTACCTTTCGCTCGACCCTGAACCAGCCCCTCATCACAGCCACAATTTGTTGGCATTATGATTCTGGTATGGCTTTATGATACATATGTTGTACTTGATGGCAACCCACTCATCTCAGATGATAAATTATAGTGCAGAAAAGTTCACGCACTTATATGCAGAGAAAAGCTTATTCTATGTAGAGAAAAGTTCACGCACTTATATGCAGAGAAAAGTTCACGCACTTTTATGCAGAGAAAAGTTTATTTCATGTAGAGAAAAGTTTATTTCATGTAGAGAAAAAGTTCACGCACTTTTATGTTGGAGAACTTACCTTTGGTCCATGGTGGTTAGTCCTTGGTATTATTGAGCCCCATGTTTTTGGGCCCCTTGTATTGGTTATCTATGGTATTGATCCATGATTTTAGGAAGAAGCTTGCCTATATAAAGCAAAGGAGATCACTTGGCTAATTCATTCTTGCAAATCGAATATCTTAAGATCTGAAATATTGGGTTATTGTTTTAAAAGTTTGATCTATGAAAGGAAATTTGAAAGCGAATCTGTGAAGGGTGATCTCTCGAGCGCTGCAGTTGCGGAAGTGCGGAGGCGCCACAGAAGGCGCAGTGCGGAGGCGCCATAGAAGGCGCAGTGCGGAGACGCCACAGAGGCGCCACAAAAGGCGCAGTGCAGAGACGCCACAGAGGTGCAGTGCGGAGGCGCCACAGAAGGCGCAGTGCGGAGACGCCACAGAGGCCCCACAGAAGGCGCAGTGTGGAGGCGCCACAGAAGGCGCAGTGCGGAGGTGCCACAGAAGGCGCAGTGCGGAGATGCCACAGAGGCGCCACAGAAGGCGCAGTGCAGAGGCGCCACAGAAGGCGCAGTGCGGAGACGCCACAGAGGCGCCACAGAAGGCGCAGTGCGGAGGCGCCATAGAAGGCGCAGTGCGGAGACGCCACAGAGGTGCCACAGAAGGCGCAGTGCGGAGGCACCACAGAAGGCGCAGTGCAGAGGCACCACAGAAGGCGCAGTGTGGAGGCGCCACAGAAGGCGCAGTGCGGAGGCGCCACAAAAGGCGCAGGTGCGATGGTCGCGGCGCCACAGAAGGCGCAGGTGCGGAGGTAGTACAGATATCCGCAGATCTATACCAGTGAAGTTGCGATCCCTGCTTAAAATTTGTTTTAACTGCCTTTGACTATTCTGCAGGGTTTTGGGTGCATAACTGATGTTTGGTTACTGGTATTGAGTTCAGATAACAACATGATTAATGACTTATCTTTATGTACTAGATCTAGTTGATAACTCTCATAATATCATTGTATATGTATGGATCTGGTGATTGGGTGATTCAGAAGGTTGTTTGATTATGAGCTTCAATGTTGTTGTTGGATCCAGTTTGAAAATTTATGAAAAGTGGTCCTTGAAAGAAAAGAAGTAGGGGGTTGTAGCTCCCTTCCAGGAGAGACTGGAAAACGAGAGAGAGTTGTATCTCTCTGCAGGTTGCAGCCTGCGTACTGGTAAAGGACTGCACCAGTACAAAATCATTGTAACAGGAGTTTCTAATTTGAAAGAAGATAGAGACATATTGCAGCAGGTGGTTTTCACCCACATTGGGTTTCCACCTTATATCTGGTGTTCTTTGGTGTGGCTATCTATTTTTCTTGTTCATGCTCATTATTTTATGGTACTGATATGCAAAAATAATTCAAAGTGTAAATAAGGAAGATTTGTTAAAAGAACTTGATAATACTGATTCACCCCCCCCCCTCTCAGTATTATTTTCAACAATTGGTATCAGAGCAGGTCCTTCGGAGAAGCTTGATCGCTTGAAGGAAGATCATTCATCATGAGCAACTACGAGAGGGAAGCATCAATTAGGCCACCAATTTTTGATGGGACAAACTTCAATTATTGGAAGGTAAGAGTTACTGCCTATCTTCAATCTCTTGGTACAAAAGTTTGGGATATTATAGATACAGGCTACACTTTTCCTTCAGCTACTCCTACAGATGCGGCCGAAAAGAAGAAATATGAAACAAATGCTAAAGCAGTCAATACTTTGCTGGGATGCTTATCTCAAACAGAATTTGTAAAGGTTATGCAATATAAATCTGCAAAAGAAATATGGGACAAGATTGTCTTGAGCTACGAAGGAGATGAACAGGTAAAGCGTGCTAAACTTCAAACTCTCAGGATTCAGTATGAGAATCTCAGGATGTATAATGATGAAAGTGTGGCTAACTATTTTCTTCGGGTAGATGAGATTGTTAATTGCATGAAAATTTTGGGTGAAGAAATAAAAGAGGCTATTGTGGTTGAAAATGTTCTAAGATCATTGTCCCCCAAGTTTGAATCTAAAGTATCTGCAATAGAAGAAAAGGAAAATCTACGAATTCTTACTATGTCTCAGCTACATGGAATTCTAACTGCTTATGAAATGAGAAAGCGAGGTCCATCAGACAGAAGAGAAGTTGCTTTCAAGGCGTCAGGCAAAGCAGATTACTATGAAGCAAGTCACGTACCAGAAGAAGAAGAAGAAGAATCAAATTTTGTCAGAAATCTTCAAAGGGGTTCTGGAAGGTTCAGAGGTAAGTTACCTTTTAAATGCTTGGCTTGTGGAAGAGTAGGTCATTATGCTGCAAAATGTCCTTATAAGGATAAAGGAAAGGAACCTGCTAGATGGAACAAGAAACAGGGTGCAAATAAGAAAAGCTACTACACTCATGAAGATAGTGATGGTCTATCAAATAGTGATGAAGATGAACAAGGTAATGAATATAAACTGTTAATGGCATTTGAAGATGATGATTATATGGATGCTATAGATGTGGATAACCTTTTTGAAGAAATTACTAGACTCAAGAGATGTGTAGAAGAAAAGAATATGATCATTGATACTCTACAATTTCAAATTGATGAAAAGGAAAAACATCTTGAAAAATTAGAAGGTGAAATTGTTGCTCTTAGAAAAGAGATTGAGAAAACAAAAGCTATTAATCTTAAGTTTGTCAAAGGATCTGAAACTCTGGATGAGATTATCAATGTACAGCGTTCTCCTCTAAACAAGACAGGTCTGGGTTATAATGGAGAAACTTCTCAAGCATCCACTTCAAAAAGTTATCTTGATGCAGCAAAAAGGAATGAGCAAAAGCACAATGGAGACTATCAGGTAAAGCAGGGACGAATTGCAAACAAAGACTATCAGGGGCAATCCGTCTTAAGAGTGAACAAAAGCTACAACCAGCCACAGGTAAAATCTTCTCAATGTGGTTCAAAAATGAATGACAATAGAGATTACAATCACTTGGCCGGTAGATTTGGTAACCACAGAAGTTTCTTCAATGGACAATGTTTCTCTTGTCATAACTTTGGTCACAAAGCAGCTCAATGTGTTGCATATAAAACAATCATGACTAGAGAAGCTCAAAAACAAAGAAGTATGACCGGGATTACAAAAAGGACCTATAACAACTTTTCGGCTCTTGAAAATGAAGTTGAATGTTCTATTTGCAATAACTTTGGTCATGAAGATTCTGAATGCAGGAGCAGGTTTCAGCAGAAAAAGGAACAAGCCTCAAGCACCAAAACATGGAGAATAAAGGAACCACAAACAGAAAGATGTGGGATAGCATTTTATGCAGAGGGACAAGAAAATCTATGGTACATTGACAGTGGATGTTCGAAGCATATGACAGGTGATAAAGAAAAACTTGAGTCATATTCTGCTCTAGAAAAAGGAAAGAAGATTTCTTTTGGAAATGATACTCCTGCAACTATAAAAGGAAAAGGCATTGCTCAGTTAAAAGAAAAGGTCAAGGCCGGAAATGTTTTGTATGTTGATAGATTGAAGAATAATCTTCTAAGTGTCAGCCAGATGTGTGATCAAAGAACCGAGGTGATATTCAAATCAAATGGATGTCTTGTTCGTGATCTTGATACAGGTAAAACAGTGATCAAAGGCAAAAGAACTCCAAATAATCTGTACATATTTGAAGAAGGACAACAACAATGCTATCTGAGCAAGGATGATGAGCACTGGTTATGGCATCGGAGGTTGGGGCATCTAAGCTTTTCACAAATAAGGAAAGCATGCAAATATCAGGCAGTTCGCGATCTTCCAGATATCAAAATTCCTGACAACACCATATGCAAATCATGTCAGTTTGGAAAACAAACCAGAACTAACTTTCCTGAGAAGGAAGGATCAGCTAGCATGCCTCTTGAGCTAGTGCATATAGTTACATGCGGTCCATTCAGGAAAAGAACACCTCGAGGAGAAGAATACTTGATATTATTCATTGACAATTTCTCCAAGTTTGTCTGGTTAGGACTTATGAAGCACAAAGATGAAGCATTTGAAAAATTCAAATCCTTCAAAGCCTTGGTTGAAAATGAATCAGGTCACAAAATTAAGTGCCTCAGATCCGACAGAGATGGGGAGTTTACCTCAAATGAATTTTTCGATTTCTGTGAAGAACATGGGATAAGAAGAGAATTCTCTACAGCTAGAACTCCTCAGCAAAATGGAGTTGTGGAAAGAATGAACAGAACTGTCCAACAAATGGCTCGTGCTATGATTGATGAGTCAGGAACTCCCGCAACTTTCTGGGGTGAAGCTGCACATGCTGCGGTTGTTATTCTCAACAAAACAAATGTCCGGGTGAACAGCACTCAAACTCCTCATGAGCTCTGGAGTGGTAAGACTCCTTCGGTAAAGCACTTCAAAATCTTTGGGAGCAAATGCTATATTAAGAATACTGATGAGCAGCTTGGCAAACTTGAACCTAGAGCAGATGAAGGTATTCTTCTTGGTTACTCTCCACATAGCAAATCATACAAGTGCTACAATAAAAGACTTGGCAGAATTGTTGACAGCATTGATGTAGTGGTTGATGAGAAGGGATACATTCCTAGGCAAGTACATCATGAAGACATCGAAGAAGATGAAGGCTACCCTCAACAACAGAATGATGAAGAACCTCAAGAAGAACCAGAGGAGCAGACAAGAATAGAAGAAAAGACTCCATCCAGATATGTTCAGAAGAATCATCCAGAATCTCAGATTATGGGGCAGAAAGAAGCAGGTGTACAAACAAGAAGAACAGTTGCAGAAGCCTCAAGTTATTTGGCATTACTCTCCTCTACTGAACCACAAAATGTGAAAGAGGCATGCAAAGATGAATGTTGGGTAAAAGCAATGGATGAAGAACTTGAGCAGATCGAAAAGAACAACACTTGGGAACTGGTTCCTAGACCAAAGGATAAGAATGTTATCGGAACAAAATGGGTCTTCAAAAATAAATTGAATGAAAATGGAGAAGTAATTAGAAACAAGGCCAGACTTGTTTGTAAAGGGTATGCGCAGCAAGAAGGAATAGACTTTGAAGAAACCTTTGCTCCTGTTGCAAGACTTGAGGCCATCCGAATGTTCCTTGCTCTCTCAAGTTTTCAAAACTTCAAAGTATTTCAAATGGACGTGAAATCAGCCTTTCTGAATGGAGACTTGGAAGAAGAAGTATACATTGAGCAGCCAGATGGGTTCATTCTTGGAAATGATCCAAATCTTGTATGCAGATTGAAAAAGGCTCTCTATGGTCTCAAACAA
Source organism: Pinus tabuliformis (assembly GCA_031772625.1). Taxonomy (NCBI): domain Eukaryota; kingdom Viridiplantae; phylum Streptophyta; class Pinopsida; order Pinales; family Pinaceae; genus Pinus; species Pinus tabuliformis. Next base: position 1,601,256,614 of record CM062817.1, read on the forward strand.
GCTCCAAGGGCTTGGTACTATCGTTTGGACAAATATCTTCATCAACAAGGTTTTTCAAAAGGATCAGCAGATAGCAATCTTTATATAAAAGTTGAAAATGACAAATTGCTAATACTTGTTGTGTATGTAGATGACATTATCTTTGGCAGCAATGAAGAAGCTATGAGTCAAAGCTTTGCCTTGGTCATGCAGAAAGAATTTGAAATGTCCTTGCTGGGAGAACTGACATATTTCCTTGGTTTGCAAATCCAACAAAAGGAAGGAGGAATCTTTTTGTCTCAAACCAAGTATCTCAAACAGATTTTGAAGAAATATGGCATGGAAGATGCAAAACCAGTATGTACACCCATGGTCACAGGATGTAGCCTCAGTGCAAATGATGAATCTGCAGCAGTACATCAACCAACCTACAGATCTATGATTGGAAGTCTACTTTATCTGACAGGTACCCGACCGGACATCATGCATGCAGTTGGAATAGTTGGAAGATTTCAGGCAAATCCGAAGGAGACTCATCTTCAGGCAGTGAAGAGAATTTTCAAATATCTTCAAGGGACTCAAAATTATGGTTTATGGTATCCTAGAGATACAAATCTCACACTTCATGCTTATACAGATGCCGATTGGGCCGGAAGCGTGGATGACAGGAAGAGCACAAGTGGTGGCGCATTCTTTATGAGTTCCAGACTAGTATCTTGGTTCAGCAAGAAACAGAGTTCGATTGCCTTATCTACAGCTGAAGCAGAATATGTTGCTGCTGCATCTTGCTGCACTCAACTCCTTTGGATGATGCAGACCTTGCAGGATTTTCAAATCAATTGTACACCACCTATCTCCATCTTATGTGATAACACAAGTGCAATCAACATCTCAAAGAACCCAGTCATGCATTCAAAAACCAAGCACATACCAATCAAGTATCATTTTCTTCGGGAACAAGTGCTTGAACAGAACGTCAAGTTGGAGTATGTTCCTTCTAAGGAACAAGTTGCTGATATACTCACCAAACCATTACCCAGGGAGACTTTTGAATACCTCAGGCAAAAGCTGGGGGTTGTTGATGCATCATCTTGTTGTTGAATCTCTTCTGATTGTTGGTTGTACGGGAATATGCGTACATGTGCTGGGTTGCGGATTGGTTGAATATCAAATAGCACTGGTTCAGGGGGAGCTTATAATGCATTGTTGGCATTATGGAGGATGTACAGAAGGCGATCATGGATGCTGATCTGAATATTACTGCAATATGTCTCTATCTCTTTCATGGTCATTTATGGTGTTTGGTGGATTATGTTTCTTCTTTATAGATCTGGTTCATATTCAGGGGGAGCATGCTCTTAGGGGGAGCATAACCCTTTGCCCTTGATGTCAAAGGGGGAGAATGAGCTGAAGATTTTGAGGTTTCCATCAAGTCCAAAGGGGGAGATTGTTGGCATTATGATTCTGGTATGGCTTTATGATACATATGTTGTACTTGATGGCAACCCACTCATCTCAGATGATAAATTATAGTGCAGAAAAGTTCACGCACTTATATGCAGAGAAAAGCTTATTCTATGTAGAGAAAAGTTCACGCACTTATATGCAGAGAAAAGTTTATTTCATGTAGAGAAAAGTTCACGCACTTTTATGCAGAGAAAAGTTTATTTCATGTAGAGAAAAGTTTATTTCATGTAGAGAAAAAGTTCACGCACTTTCATGTTGGAGAACTTACCTTTGGTCCATGGTGGTTAGTCCTTGGTATTATTGAGCCCCATGTTTTTGGGCCCCTTGTATTGGTTATCTATGGTATTGATCCATGATTTTAGGAAGAAGCTTGCCTATATAAAGCAAAGGAGATCACTTGGCTAATTCATTCTTGCAAATCGAATATCTTAAGATCTGAAATATTGGGTTATTGTTTTAAAAGTTTGATCTATGAAAGGGAAGTTGAAAGCGAATCTGTGAAGGGTGATCTCTCGAGCGCTGCAGTTGCGGAAGTGCGGAGGCGCCACAGAAGGTGCAGTGCGGAGGTGCCACAGAAGGCGTAGTGCGAAGACACCACAGAGGCGCCACAGAAGGCGCAGTGCGGAGACGCCACAGAGGCGCCACAGAAGGCACAGTGCGGAGGCGCCACAGAAGGCGCAGTGCGGAGACGCCATAGAGGCACCACAGAAGGCGCAGTGCGGAGGCACCACAGAAGGCGTAGTGCGGAGGCGCCACAGAAGGCGCAGTGCAGAGACGCCACAGAAGGCGCAGTGCGGAGGCGCCACAGAAGGCGCAGTGCAGAGGTGCCACAGAAGGCGCAGTGCGGAGGTGCCACAGAAGGCGCAGTGCGGAGGCGCCACAGAAGGCGCAGTGCGGAGGCGCCACAGAAGGCGCAGTGCGGAGGCGCCACAAAAGGCACAGGTTCGGTGGTCGCAGCGCCACACAAGGCGCAAGTGCGGAGGTAGTACAGATATCCGCAGATCTATACCAGTGAAGTTGCGATCCCTGCTTAAAATTTGTTTTAACTGCCTTTGACTATTCTGCAGGGTTTTGGGTGCATAACTGATGTTTGGTTACTGGTATTGAGTTCAGATAACAGCATGATTAATGACTTATCTTTATGTACTAGATCTGGTTGATAACTCTCATATATCATTGTATATGTATGGATCTGGTGATTGGGTGATTCAGAAGGTTGTTTGATTATGAGCTTCAATGTTGTTGTTGGATCCAGTTTGAAAATTTATGAAAAGTGGTCCTTGAAAGAAAAGAAGTAGGGGGTTGTAGCACCCTTCCAGGAGAGACTGGAAAATGAGAGAGAGTTGTAGCTCTCTGCAGGTTGCAGCCTGCGTACTGGTAAAGGACTGCACCAGTACAAAATCATTGTAACAGGAGTTTCTAATTTGAAAGAAGATAGAGACATATTGCAGCAGGTGGTTTTCACCCACATTGAGTTTCCACCTTATATCTGGTGTTCTTTGGTGTGACTATCTGTTTTTCTTGTTCATGCTCATTATTTTATGGTACTGATATGCAAAAATAATTCAAAGTGTAAATAAGGAAGATTTGTTAAAAGAACTTGATAATACTAATTCACCCCCCCTCTCAGTATTATTTTCAACACAATTACCATTAGCTTTCATGATGAGAAGCAGAATTCAGAGGCACAAGACACTGAGGTTGGCGGTCGACTCATGGCAGTTGAGAGACACAGAGCAATGGATGAAGGTTGGACTGATGCAATGGGGCTCTCAGGCATTGATGCGGGAGGACGAACCACTGCAGGAAGCAGTCATCACAAAGCCAAAACTGAACTGGCACAATCGAGTCTTCAGGGTGCAGGGGTGTGCAGCACTGAGTTGCCAACCAGATGAGTAGGGAAGGAAGTGGAAATGGCTCAGCAGAGGAATTTGGTATTTGACGAATATTGCTGCATCATCAAGGAAGAGCAGTCGGAGCTACAGACGGGCGACACAGGGGCTGCGCAACTGGCAAGTGGCGACATGGATGAATATTGTTGCTTCATCGTGGAGGAGAACCCTTTTTCGCTGCCACGGCCCTAGCACCACCACGATGCCAAGTTTTCGCCGCCTGGTATGCCACCTTGCTGTCAGTCAACGTGCAACGTGCCGCCTAGTAGACTGTCACTCAGCCACCACGTGTCTTAGGTTCATTAGTTTTTGTTCATACAGTTTCTAGTTTTCACTGGTTTTCTTGGGGAATACTAAAATATTAGGCTCCTCTGTTGGGTTTAATCTTAGTCTCCTCAGATACAATGTTGCAAAACTTGTTAATTCGCCGGTTTCCCCTGCGTGGGCAGCAAGATAATATTTTTGAAAACCTCGGTTAAGAATTGGTTTCCCTTTTGGGCAGTTCAAATCTAGTTTTTTGCTAGTTGATGCCTTTCCTCTGGCATAGCTAAGTAAAGGCTTCGGCCTCTGTGTATGATATTTTTCTTACCTTAATAGAATTAGCATAACTTAGGAAAAAAAACATATATGGTTAGGAATGAAATATTAAAAAAATATTATTTATATTTCTTGAATTGATATAAAATTCAAACCAATTTTTAAACATAAAGTTATATATATATATATATATATATATATATATATATATATATATATATATATATATATATATATATATATATAATTAAATATTAATATTAATTAATTTAAAATTGAAATTTTCCAAAATTAATATTCATATTTAATATTAAAATTTAACTCAAAATTAATTAATTTGAAAATTAAAACTTAATAAATTATCATCCCTCGGTCTCATCTGGCTTCTCTGCAGATCCTTCGCGTCGTTCATCCTACCTGCCCTGCTCCATCATGCTTTCTCATCCTCCATCTCTACCGGGATCCGTGAACTCCTCCGCCGCCCCATCTCGCCCTTCCTCTCAACCTATTCCCGCAGACGATTCTTGTAAAAGGGAGGTCAACCTTCAGCATGGTTCATCCATGCTCGTTTCCCAAGGTCGTATGTCATGTATGACCGGTCCTTTGACTCCCCTTTTCCCTCCTCTTCCAGTCATCCCTCTTCTTCCAGTTGAGCCCTCTTTTCTCCCAATAATAATAATAATACCGTATATGATAATAATCGTATATTTTTTTTGTAAAGAAATTGATATTAATATTAATAATAGCTCTAAATAAAATAATATAATGGTTATTATAATAATAATAGATCAGGTCATAGTAACGAATTTATTAAATTTAGCTATAATAATAAGAGAGGACTTATGTATATGGAGAATAATAAAGGTAACAAAGGTAATAAGAATGTTTATCCTATTAATAACATTAACCATCCAAATAACAAATTAGTTAATTTATTTAGTTTTTATTTTCCTCCTCCGGTCTTTAGACTTTTGGAGAAAGGATTAAATTTTGCCCTTTCTTCCAAGAAAATTCCGGTGGCAGATATTATGGGTGATGTCGAATACGGGATTAAGGACTTACCGAATAATATTAAAGATACTATTCGGCAACACTGTGTTGTTATCCTTAGGAAAGCAAAGCCCCCTAAGCATATCATTAATAAAGAAGAGTTTGAAGCCTTAAAATCCTTGAATAAGAACTCAAACATCGTCGTTTTAAAAGCTGACAAAAGTGGGGTTGTTGTCATCCTTGATAAGGTAGATTATCGGAAGAAGATGTTGGACCACCTAATCAACAATGGTAGCCATAGAAAGCTTGACAAGAATCCCTTGAAAAAGATTTCTAGGACGGTTGCTCTCGCTATTAAATCCAGTAGCACCGTTGGCTCCTTTATCCATAAGCTTATTGGGAGTAACCCTATCACTCCTAGGATCTATGGGCTCCCTAAAATTCACAAAGAAGGGACCCCCCTTAGACCCATTATCAACACCATAGGTGGGCCTACCTATCTTTTAGCTAAATATTTAGCCTCGAAGCTCAAGCCCCTGGTAGGTCAGACGAAGTCCTTTGTCAAAGACTCTACGTCATTTGTTAGTGAATTACAGGATATGAAATTTGAACCAGGAGACACTCTTGTCAGTTTTGATGTTGTTTCCCTGTACACTAGCATCCCCATCAAGGAAGCCCTTGATGTCATCTTTCGCCTTACTGATCCCAACACTGCTAGATTAGTTGAGATTTGCCTCACCTCTACCTTTTTTCTGTTTTGAAGGTGAGTTCTATGAACAAACCTGTGGGGTGGCCATGGGTTCCCCCCTATCCCCCATTGTTGCTAACCTGTTCATGGAAGACTTTGAATCCAAAGCCTTATCCTCAGCTTCTTTTAAACCTAAACTTTGGAAAATATTTGTTGATGACACCTGCTCCATTTGGCAGCACGGGCTTGATAAGTTAAATAGATTTTTCGAACATCTTAATAATCAGTCTAATTCCATAAAGTTCACCATGGAGCGTGAAGTTGATGGTTGCCTTCCTTTCCTTGAGGTCCTCATCTCTAGAAACATTGATGGATCTTTCTCTCATCAGGTGTATCGAACAAAGACTCATATTGAGCAGTATCTTCATGCAAGTTCCCATCATTTTCCTGCTCAAAAGATAGGTGTTCTCAACACATTAGCCACTCGTGCTATAAGGATTTCAGATGAAGACCACCTCTCTAAAGAAAAGTCCCATCTCCTCAATGTCTTCGTCAAGAATGGTTAAAGTAGGCAACAGAGTGTTAAATCTTTCCTCAAAGCTGGTAAGGGTCCTAAGGTTAAGAATGACACTATTGATCAACGTTCAGGAGTTCACCTCCCCTTCATCTAAGGGACGACTGACAAGATTGCGAGAATTCTAAGGAAAAATAATGTTCCCTCAACCTTTAGGCCCCTCAACACCATCAGAAGCTTCCTAAAGTCGGTTAAAGACCAAGTGAACCCTATGGATTTGAAAGGTGTTTATGTCTTCTCGTGTTCGTGTGGGACCTTGTACATTGGTAAAACAAGTCGGTCTATTAACCAAAGGATTAAGGAACATGTTGCTGAAATCAAACATGGGAGGACCAAATCTTCTGCTTTAGCGGAACATGTAGTGAAGAACAAGCACCATATTTGCATTGAGGAGGCTAAGGTCATCGCAAAAATCTCTCATTTTCATCACCGCAAGTTTAGGGAAGCCATTGAAATTGAGCGGTCCTCTAATAATATTAATAGAGATGACGGCTGGAAAATTAATAGCTGTTGGATTCTCGCCCTCTCTTCTTAGTATTTCTCCTCTCTATCTAAGCTTTTTATCCCCTTTCTTGTTTGTTTCATTCTCTATTCCCCTTTTTATGCTTCCTTTTATTGATTTCTATTAGAGAGGATTACCCTCTTTTTATTTATTTTATTAATTCCTAGTAATATTAGGTATTCATGATCAATTAATAATATAATTACTCATTTATTTTTATTCTTATTTTTATCTTTTATTTATTTATTCAATTATTGATCTATTTATTTATTTATTATTGTTTTTATTTTTATTATATATATTTAATTTGTTTATTTATTTGTTTATTTTTTTTCTTAACACCCTCTCTTTTTATTTTTATATATTTTAAAATAATTTTTATTGTATTTTTACATAGTTTATTTATTTATTTACGCATTTTTATTTTATTATTATATATATATATATAAATTTAAAAAAAAACACCCTCTTTTATGTTTATATATTTTTTATTGTATTATTTTTATCTTTATTTATCCCTTTTATTATTTATTTATTTTTATTTTCATATATTTTATTTAGTTTACTTATTTATTTTTATGTAGTTTTATTTTTTATTCTTATTTTTTTAAGTAGGATAGTCAAATATTAGTTAGTAAATAATAAGGAATGAATAAGTTAATTAATTAAATAACTAATTAAACAAACTAAATAAATATTTATTTAAACAATTCAAATTAATTTCCCCCCTAGTCAAAGATAGTCGTTTAGTTGTTTTATAATTATAATAAGTATATATATAAAGTAATATAGTTTTCCCTCCCCAATCAAATATAGCCGTTTTCCTCTAGCCATGAGGTTGACCTATCCCCTTACTTAACTTGCTTGTGAGATTTGTCTCTTCATCTTGTCCTGAAGATGAACCACACTATTTGGTTCGAAACGCGTTGATCAAATATTCTCAATGTGATTTTTTCTGAAAATTTTCATGATTTAACAATTTACAAATTATCAAATTTGCTAAGTTTAAAAGGCATAAATATACAAATTTAAGACATAACTACTTATTACACGAATTTAAGAATACATATAAATAAACATAAATTTATTAATATGAAATAAAATGAACTTATTAATACATATGAATGAATACAAATTGATTAACACATTAAATGAAATAATGTAAATTTATTAAATTTTCAATTTACAATGCATTGGGTTAACACTAGTCTAGATCTATCTTAACGCATCTTAATGTTGAATCTATCAAGCATTGAGGGTTCAAATCTCTTTTCACTCTAAACAATGTTTGCATCTCAAGAGATTTGATCCCTTGGGGTGCTCGGTAGATCTAGAACTAAGATGGATCCAAATTCCTTTAATTATTAATTATAATTATAAATATCATTATTATTTTTTGTTTTTTTTATGTAATTTGACCAGTTAATATATTAAACAAAACATTACATTACAACATCTCTACCAAACTATCTAGAGTGCACCTCTCAATCACAATGATAAAAAAAATATAAATAATTATGAGTTATTGCATAATTATAAATATTTTAAAAACTAATAAATCATATATTCATGAAAATAAATTAAACATATATTCATAAAATAAATTAACAATAATTTTCATAGAAAAAATTAAAACTAATTAAATGAATTATATATATATATGAAAAAGAGCTCAAAATGAAGTGTTATGTACCAATAAGTTCGAGGTTCAAATTCTCCCCAATTTACTAATGTTTATAGAAGGGGCATATGTAGGCACCTAGATGTATAGTGGTAGCAATAAAAATCTACCCATATCATAGGAGTGTTATGTGAATATGAAACTAACACAGTTGTTGTAACACGTCTCAGTAAAAAGCAAATATTTATTTTACTTTTACCACGGAGGCATGGTAAAATATGGGTGAGGTGGAAAACCTAGTAGGAAACTTTAATGATTAAGTTTATTTTAATTTTATATAAAAGAAAAGATATGACAAGTCTTGGAATTCATGGGAAAAGACCCTAGAGGAAAATTTTCAGTTTCAAGACAGTTGAGACAGTTACTTCATCCTTCCCTAAGAGATAAAACATCTTAATAGGGACAAGAAGCCAAGGAAGGCAAGGAGCACAAGATGGAGGCATATTGAAGGAAAGAGAGGAGAAATTGGTACCTTGAACAGGGCATTGTTAAGGTTGGGTAGGAAGCTTCCAATTAATGTGTTCTTGAGCTAGACTAAGGTCCATTGGAACCCTTAAGAACAGACTTGACAGTCTACGATTTTTGGACTAGATAGGTGCAGTCTTGATGTCCGAGAACATACCACTATAGGTCGTTGTCTAGAACCTGTTCTGGAAAATTGAAAAGGCTCGGGGGGAGATTGGACGTAATTTCCAATCTCAGTGGTTGGGTGGAGAGGCCTTTACCCGCAATGAATTCCCTGACAACTTGTAACAAATAAGTATCATTTTCCCATAATTCTAATATTTTCAGAATAGGAGGTTCCTCAAGGAATATGGAATCGAATAGAGGTAATGATTATTTGGAAAGGAATTGTGATGAAGTATTTTCTGTAAATATAAATATTATGGAATAAGTATAGATATTGGAAGCATGTATATAGTAACTTAGGTGTATAAAGGGAAAATGTAATCTGAAAATGCAGTAAGTATCAGGGAAAATAAGGGGGGGATTTCCTTGATTATGTAGAAAAAACAGTTTTCTGTAAGGTATTATTAAGAATAATTGTGTTTGGAAACCAAGTTAGATCTTTAGCCTTTAAGAAGCAAGATCAATCTGGGTTCCATCCAAAGTATTCTGGAAAAGTCGTTGAGGGATAGATGGTCCTAGTGGAGCGACAAATTACATCTATCCTTGGTGGTTCTAGTAATGAAATAGACAGTTACAGTAAAATAGAAAATATGGTGCATTCTTTTTTAAGAAAGGAAATCGATAGTTTATGTTAATAACCATTACATATCGAAACCAAAAAGCCAAAAGTTGCACATTATCGAACCCTCGATTACTATAGAAGAAGACAAAATATAATAACGCTAACACAATGATTCAATGGGAGTGAATGCTTACATATTAAAATAAACATAATTTGGAATAATGTCGTAGTTAAAAGGAAACAATATTTCTTTAAAAAAAAAACCAACCTCATTGTTGCAAGAGTCAGGGCATAATTATTCTAAGCATGAACAATAAATAGATATATATGCAGGAAGCATGAAGAATTAGTTCAAGGCAACCTTTACATGTGATGCTAAACCAGTATAACTCTAAGTACAAACATAATCTGAATTAAAATGCCATAATCTTGTAACTTCGTGTCAAGGGGTGGCATAGAGTTAATTGTAATAGTGGTACCAAGCTCTATTCCTCAAAATTTCAACCTTTCATTAAACATTAGATGTATAATAAAGAGTGTAACATAATAGCATTAAAATACCCATAAATTGTAGGCAGGAAACCAAGTAATAACCATTTATATTCTTAAAAGTTTCAGCGGTACATTAACAACTAGAACTTTGTCTCAAATTACAACATAAAATACATACCGAGCTTCTCAATTTAAAATGCAATAGAATTGAACCCTTAACCGAAATTAAACAATATACAATATTTGAAAGCTTAAATGATAATTTTGGGGTTCGTGAAGTAGAGCCTTAGTCCATAAATGAACCTGGTAAGAGCGAAATTTGAGTTAGTAATATAATAACCAATGACGGCTTCATCTAAGGAAAGAAATACCCACATGCCTAATTGACTAAAGAAGGGTTAAACCCCCACCCGCCACATCAAATATTTAGGTCGAGTTAACATCTGAGCTCGAACGTAAGAGGAGGAAGAATTAAGCAGACAAAGGGAGGGAAGTATACCTTAGGATATTGATACTAGTGGTTGTAGGGGTTGCCCTGAAAACTTGAGAAAGACAGCTAGAAAAATGAGTCAACCCTAATCGGATGCTCATCTAGTCAGAGGGAATAAAGATGACCCAGAATTTTGCTACTTAGAAGATGAAAAGTAGAGGCATCGTGAGGATGGAGACTCTGCATTATTCCAAATGGGCATCCAAACCTGCGCAAAGAAAATACTCAAATTAATTGAAAAAAAAATAATAGAAAACAAAGTAATGCCAAGCTTAACCAGATGGCATGGGATGGATTTTGATCGTTGATGTTACCTATGCAAGATCTATATCATTTTTCCTTAAAACCCTAAGTCGCTTCAGAGCCATATCGAGACAGAGAGAATGAGAATGTGGTGTCGAGGTTAGGGTCGGGGGAAATCACCCCTTAACCCCTCCCAATCACATGCACCGTTATATTAAATTCTCTCTCATCCAACGATGGAATAAGTTCCAAATGTCATGCCCTAGCGGGTCACTGGATGGCCATTGTGCTAGACAGATGGCTTCGAGAAACTTCGATGCTCATACAGGCATTCTTAAGCACTCCATCAGGTCGTATGTCCTCATGGGAACCCACAGGCAAAGCGTAGCAAAACATCAGTATTAAGTTCACATATAAGTAATATAATGCTAAGGTTCATTAACTAATATAATGCTAA